>VWYH01011062.1:20302-111075 GCA_013399365.1 Pampusana beccarii
TTTTTTTTTTTTTTTAACTCAAACTCTTCCTTCTTGTGAAATAAGGTGGGTTGGACTAGATGATCTCCAGAGGTCCCTTCCAACCCCAACCATTCTGTGATTCTGTGAAGTGGCATTTGATTTAATTATTAAACACCAACCAGATATCAATAACCCCATGACAATTTTGGAATGGAGGGTTTGAACACTACCAAGGGTACAGTGCTGCAGGCAGCTGATAAAAACAGCTCACGTTTTCAAAAAAATACTACCTCCTCATCTCCCTCTCCGCTCCTTCTTCCCAGCTGTCCACTGCCACTTTAACTCAGAGGGGAAAAAAACCCAGAGTTTTCTGCCAAGACAGCAAGTTGAAGAGGTTTAGGGGTGCCTAACAGACACCAGATCCAGTGCAAGAGAAGGACAAGGCTCCCTTGGGTCAGGAACAGTGTTTACCCTTTTGAAAAGCAGTAAGCCTTCAGAAGAGATCAGCTGCCTCAAATTCTTACCTTAAATTCACACAAGCAATCCACCTGAAATTTTTTCTGCCCATCATTAACGCATGAGATGCAATAGCTATTTCTCCAAGAAGGTGATTAAAAAGACCAAAAAGAGAGCCTTCCTAACGCATCAAGCACATGCCGTATTTTTCAAGTATCAAATTTTAACAACGAACTCATCTAAGGTGAGATTCATGAGCAGATTCTGATGTCATTACAGCATTCCTGAGTTTCATTAAGATACAAATCAGTCTTCTAAATATAACAAAAATGTCTTTACCGGAGAGTGTCTGGTAGATCGTCTTGTGAAATACTTGTCATCAGCTTTTTGAATGTATGGAAGAGTTCCACTTTACAGATCTTGGATCTGATGGGGAAAAAAAAAAAAAAAAAGAAAAAGAATTCAGGAATTCTGACAGAAAAAAGAAATCAGAAATGTACTTCCTCTTACAGCTCACAGCAGTACATCCCAGCTGAACATTTCTGATAAAAGAATTACGTTCACTTTCAAAGAAAGTAAAAGTTCTCCACAATTTATCTTTTCCCACCCCATGTGAGCTGCCCGGCTGCCTCTTCCCTTTGTTTTAAATGTCATATTGACAAAGAGCTGCACTGCCCCCCTGTCCCAGTGAGCACTGTCAGTTTGCAGAGAACATTTTAACATCCCCACACTGTTACCTGTGTGAGACTGCACTGTCCTGTCAGCTCAGAACTACAGCAAGGTTCAGCCAGGACCAGTCCCAGAACTGATCAAACAAGCACAGAAAGACCCCAAAAGGTTGTTCAAACAAAAAAACTTTGTATTATTCAAAACAAATAAAAGAATCAGAAGAAATATCTGGAATAATGTTGCCCTTTTCACAATGGTGATGAGGACACATTCTGCAACAGCTGCAGGGCAGTTAAACAGGAAGAGAGTAATAAAAAAAATACAATGAATCAAAGTCTGAAAGGTCTTTTGAAGATATCATATGCATCTCTGTCAGCTTTAAGCCCTTTTCTTTCCTCAAAGAGAAGGCAACAAGATGAGCTGCTTAAAAAGTATAGTTTGTACTTGAAAGCCCCGCCTATATTCTCTATCTAATTAAATTATTTTTATACACTTGTCTTCACCACAACTGGTTCAGGTCTCCAATATGTGCAAGCTGATTCTCCAGAAGCATGAGACAGGGGAATAAAAAAAACCCTTCCTATTTTGCTAGCACATTCTTTAAGAACCCCAAAACTGGCATACAAAGATGCAAAGGTTTATATTGTAGGTTCTGGTGTTTTAGTTAACAAAGCATTAACAAAAGCACATACCAGACATCTACTTACAAATTCCTTTTAGTCAGTCAGCTTTACCTTCCTTCATATTTACTGTTATCTAGCATACTGAGAGGGAAAAAACCCTAAACAACACCCCCCACCAATCACCCTGAGATTCCTTGAGGGGACAAAACAAACAGGGTAGAAACACAAGTCTTGCTTATTATTAAACAGTCCTCCCAAAAAGGCTTTACATTCCTTATGTTCATTATAAAAGTTCCTTTTGTAACTGTTCATCACAAAAGTGTAAACAGTTTACTTATTCCTTGACATAGTTTCAATCCTGATTTCCTAAGGAAAACAGCCCTTTGCAATCATGCAGACCTGTAGGCTCTGTAATAACTTTTGAATGTTTTAGCGAATATCAAGGACATGTGAAAAAAGAGAAGGATCTCTCAAGAGTAATTAAGTTCCTACAGTTCTGTGCAAACTGGCAGCTAGCTGATGGCTCTACAGTTTTAATACTGCTATGTAACAAATGTGAACCTACTAAGAAAACAGAGTTGGCTGGCTTCTTTCATCTTTCACGTTTTCTGGAATACGTTACACACCACATATTGGAAACTAATATTCTACAGTGCACATAAAGCCTGTCTCAGAAGACACACTAAGTCACCCAGGTCACCCGTGCTAACAAAATGTCAGGATTATATTCTTTCTCCCAGAAAGCCTGGGAAAAATGAACAATATGGCCACTGATAAATTGGTAATACAAGCAGCCAACCACCAAAACGTGACCCCAACCCTCAAGCTGAACTTCCACAGACCAGTGATAATTTTGGTCACCTCACCTAAACTGAGGAAAGTGTAGATAGATGGAGACACTTATCTGCAGAAGTTTACAAGTAATTCCTCTCAACCACAAGAAAAATACGTGACTGTTTCTTTAAACATTAACAGAGGCTAGAAGGTTACGATGTTTCTTAAAGAGCACAGTGTCAAGACAACAACTGGAAAGGTGACATGTTTTGCCTTAGGTATCTGCTGCTAGCATTTCGTAACATTTCCAAACTTCAAGGCAGAAAGTCACATTTCAAAGCAACACTCAACAATCACACAACCAGGTGAGCTGGCCAGACCTGTAACACGCACATTTCCTTCACAGCCATCAACCCAAACGATACAAAGCAAAAGTTCTACTAACTTCGACAATAAATGTCTTCTAATAAAAATTTATCATAGTCCCCCGCCACCATTATCTACAATGGTCTCTTTAATCAACAGTGAAAAAGACTAGGATAAACTTGTTAACCCTAATTCAACTTTAGTCATTCCAACATGTCCTTACACGGTGACTTTTCCTCTGCTCCCTGCCTTTCCCCTTTTTCCCCACTCCGTGGATTTCTTTCCACTCTGACAACGCACTACACATCACGTGAGCTAACAGAGGCGTGTATGCTAACAGATTAGGTATATGAATCCAGATATCACAACGTTCTCACACCTGCTCTGGTGGCTCCCAATCCTCTTCTTTGTTGTTCCCTGCCGGACACCATCCGAAGTGACATCCAGAGGCTGCTCAGGGACCGCGCTCCAACTGATAGCTGAGGAACAAGGGAGATGCTCTCATCACAAAAGCATTCTATATGCTCACAGGATAACCTGCTGCTTCCCAAAATAATTCAAACTATAAAGAGGACCATGTTTCTCTAGGGCCAGTACTCTAATATCTAAAAGAAGTGGTAAATTCTGTTTAATAAAAAATTATACATATACACATACACACAGACACAGAACTTTCATCTTAATCAGGTCCCTCAAGAATCCATGCCTCTAAATATTTGGCCTTCAGCTTTCTAATTCTCCCCTTTCTAGGGGGATTCTACTTTCTTTTGCTCATCCTGTCTGGATAGGGTGGCATATTAACAGACACAAAACTAAGTGACATGCCAAATCTGTCCCACATAGTCTAACCAAGAGTTCCTTTAACCTCTTCTGCCTTGAGGCAATTTTTGTTACCCAAGTTCTCCCATTTCTGCGTTCCTAACAGGCAAAGCAGTTGCACATGCGTTAACTCTAAAGACAATTTTCACAGCTTCTCTCCTTCATGATGCTATCTCGCTGTTCAAGATGCTAAAAAAATACACCATATTATGGAGACTGGTTATGTTAATAACACTTGTATTATGATTCGACTGTATGCTGCAATTGCCATACTCTGCTAAGTGTAAACTGTACTTCCATTGTGATTTAGGTACAATGCTGTATCACTCCACTATATTAAAATTGTCTGTAATGTCAAATAACATTAAATATGTACAACTGGTATTAAACATTAAACCCTACACATGTAAAGTATCTAAAACCACCTGGTCAGAGGATATCAGATTCTGACAAGCAGGTAAAAATTTACTCAAAAAATGAAATCACTTTCTATTATTTAATTTAGTCACAGTTATTGCCATCTTCAAAATCTTAAACAGAACACATTTTTCTTTTCAAAAGTGCCAGGTGAAATGCTCTTATCAAACAAATTTCAATACCTAGTGTAACGGTCTTGAATTCGGAATTTATTCTGGTTTTCACCCCCTCAAGAAAAAAAATCAACTTCCATAATTCATACATGCAAAAAAGTGTGATAAAGCATCACTCATCTTTATTTAACAGAATTACCTGAGTAACTGTACAGAAAAAAAGGCATACACAGGATTTTAGTCACAGTTGGGTTCAAATCTTTTTTGCTAAGTGAATTAGCACCATTTTTCAATGATGGATGTTGTTTCCTATCTCATAGAATCAAAATCTTTCCTGGCACCTGTAAATAACTCCAATTTAATTAATCTGAATTCCGTCAAGGAACTCTTTGTTTCCATTCTATTTTATCATCAGCTCTGTCGTAGCAGAATAAGTTCCGTTTCCAGTTGACAGAGGAGCACACAGCAGCAGAAGGCAGGCGCGTCTCAGTTTACAGAAACTGCTTAACTATACACAGGCTGCGGCAGTTCCATTGTTTGGTTTTTTTCCCCAAATGAGACCATGTTGCCACATCACAACGTGACTTGTATATTCATTCATCGCCATGATAAAAAAATGCAATGTCCAAAACCTCTATCAATGAAAACATTGACACTATACTACTCTGTATTCCTTCTATGTTCACAGATATCTGGAGCAATTACAAGCATAACTCAGCATGGCAAGTCTTCTGTTCATTACCAAAGAGAATGCAAAACTAACTGAAACAAGAAGTCTTTCGATATTTTTGTTTCCTTATTACCCTCAGAATTTTGCTTTCTCTGGTTATTTTCCATCTTTGTTTAGATTATAAATTCTTAATGGCATCAACCAAGTGCTTATTCAGCCTGTGAACTCCCTGCAGGGAACTAGAGGCTGAGCTGAATATTATTAATTATTAACAATTAACTTCTGGCCTGAAATTAAAGTCGTGCTCTAAGCCACACTTCGCCTCTAGCACTGGCAATGAATGACGTTCCATTTTAGGAAACCACCCAAATCACCTAATTTCTATTTGGACTTTTGCATGCAGTTACGCAACCAGCCCAAGTTAACTCACCTGCACTGCAAGGAACAAGTTTTGTTTTGTTGTGAGTTTGAACCTCCTGAATTGCCTGACGGCTGTGTTCAAACCGAAGACCTGACTGCAGCAGCTGAACCTCCTGAGCGAGAAAACCATCTGGTAAAAATGAGATGTGCTGACACCTAAAGCAAACATGGAAAAATGCAAGCGATTTTAAGTCTGGTCTTCCCAAACAAGCTGATTTTCTGCATTTTCCCTTCACGACCTAAAGCATGTTACTTTTACATTAAAACTGAATTGAACATGAGTTACAGAAGAGAGACAAGGAGCTTTGGAGCATTCTTCCCTTCCAAAAAGTATTTGTTAAAAAAAAAAAAACACAGTTTATTAAGATCTTGTCCATCCTAGAAAAACTACAATGAACTGATTCTAAAAGGTCTAGCTAAAAGCTAGCATTATCAATATAGATAAGGTATACAGGATAAAAACTGCAATATACTTCTGCAACTACAATGAAAAACAATAATCTTAAAATATTTACACAGTCAACTATACTACATTAACAACTGTTTTATGAACCTAAGGGTTCATAATCAAAGATTAGAAAGATATAAAATAGACTTACAGTTCCATGTATAATCTCACAGTAGTTACCCTAAATTACCATCACTCACTGAATGGAATATTAACCTCCTGGAAAAATTTAAGTTTGGATCCAAGCTTAGGAAGACAGTGAAAAGTAAACTGGTTTTACTACAACTCCCTTCAAAGCAAGTTTAAAATACTGCATCTTTTACTTGCTGGAAAGTAGGTCTGAAAGCAGTGTGTCTAAAATCAGCAAAAGCTTCAGAAGAACTAAGAAGTTCATTTAATGCTAAGTTATAAAAAGGCTTGTGAGGACAAGCAGAAAGACATCCTTCCCACAGTACAGAAGACTACCTGTGCATTCATTTGGAGCCACTTCTGTCAGATTGCCTTTAGGATGGACAGATTTGGGGGCTTTTAAATTTAATTTTAGGAATGGTCCTGCAAGAAATAAAAGCTGCTTTTGCTCACCAACACAATTCTATCAAAGGGAACTTAGAATGACACGGTGGAATATGGATAACTGAATAAATTAAAACTTCTCTAGACCCTGCTTGAGGAAACAAAATCAGGAAGAGGGCAAGAAAAGCTCAACTTCACTACACTAAAAAGCTTCACGATGCTGAGTTTGTGTCCTTCCAGCTGCTTTTTCTGCTGGAAGGTCTCTAGAAAAACTCGGGTGGCTTATAGCTTCTCATTGTTCTGTGAAGGGACAACCAAGGGGATCCTGAATCTAATGGAAATTCTTTCTGAATCTTCATCTGATCTATCACCTGTAGTCACCTTTTCTCTATACTATACAAGGCTACTTTCTGAAAATGTAAGTTTGCAGAAAGTCACATTTTCTGCAAATGTCTTTGGTGCAAAGTCCCAGTATTTGCGTGACATCTTCCATACCTCACTGACTCCATGCAAGCTGATTCCCAAAGGAGAGTACTTACCTTTCAATAATTGCTCTCCGCATGGCTTCTTGGCTATACGGACACTTCCCCACTATAATTGCTGACAGATACACTGGATACTGCAGGAAATGCATCAGAAGAGCTCCTTGACACCCTAACACATTCCAGCGAGCCAGTTTATCACTGCAGGACATGGAGCACGTTCTGTCCCCACGACCTGGCTTCACTCGCAATAACCCTACACAGTGATAGCCCAGCCCAGGCACTCGGGCATCAGCCAGCTCTCCGGGTACACATTTTGCTCCAGTTCTATAAACATCTACCACCTTCGGTCTCCCTATGGCAGTGTCCTGAGTAGCTGTTTGCATCTCTGCAGAACAGTCATAACTCTTTGGATCTTTGTTGTCTTCTCGTTTCACAGATACCTGCTGAACAGCCAGGTCTTCAGTGATTACAGAAAAATAACCATCATCAGTTTTCATTCTCTTGATTGCATGATTACTTGCTGTTTTCTCAGATTTCCTTTTATCTTCTGGATCCAAATGATCATGGTTACTTCTACGTTCTGCTGACTGTCTAGCTGCATCACCTGACTTAGAAAGCTGGTTCTCTGGTTCACTAATTGGAATAATAGAAGCATCTCCACCTAGAACACAAGAAGTAACATCGATATTGGCCAAACCCACATCTCTCATGACTGGAACACATCGCACCAATAATATTACAGCTACTATTAACTTTCGTAGATTTTCAATCAGGAAAATTTAACTATGAGAACATGCTTGTCAAACAAGGTTGCCCTGTACAATGATTAATCAGACTTCACTGACATTTGAGCCAATATATATTTAATTTTGAGTTTTGTATTCTACCCAAGAAATAATCAAAAAAGCAAAATTTAAAACAAAAATTGTAATGCAAAAGGTGTCAAAGGCACTTGACAGACTACAAGCAGAGCTGAACACTCGCAAGAAAACCAGTCTGATCTAACTAAACCATACAAACCTCAAAAGAATTATTAAAGAATAACATATCAAATAAGGATAGAAATTTTAATCTGTATCACTAAAACAAGTTCAAAACCAAGCCTGACAGGCACATGAGGGAAATGCAGGTAGGGCGCTATTCTTGCTATTAGCTTTGAAGATGCAGATTCTATTTGCATATTGCATTAACAGAGAAAAACATCATAACATGTCCCAGCAATGCCATCAAAATAATGAAAATGTATGAGGAATTAATTCACTATGCAAAATACTGCCGAAGTGTATTTTGAGAGTACTTAGACTTCCTTGGTAACAAACTAAGAGTTGAAGACCATGCTGGTAAGAGTGTGGTAACATGGAGACATCTGATAAGCTGGTAGACCAAGAGGATGCATTCCTGCTTTTTGCTGATACTCATCTTTGTGGTGTTTTTTTAAAAACACACAAACAGCATTTTCTGCGACAAATGAAAAGTTGCATTCCATTCCATTCCATAAGAAGTTCTGGGTTGGGCTGGGGTGGTGGTTTGTGAGTGAGGCTTTTTCTGTTGTTTTTCGTGGCAGCTTGATATTGGTTCGTTTTGTTGTTGTTTGTTCAGATTTGGTTTTTTGTCTGGTTTGTCCATTTTTTTTGGTTTTGCTTGTTTTGTGGTTTGTTTTCTTGTGTGTGTGCTTCTGTGTTTTTGCTTTAGGAACTGTGGTAAATGTCAACATTTTCATTAAAAATTGAATCCAAGGAGACAACCTATAGAGCAAAGCAACCAGGAGATATGACAGAACCTCTGACAAAAATATGTTAGTTTATGGAAAATAGTAGCCTTTATTGTTTAAAGAGAAACATCCCACTATATAATGAGCAGTATATCAGATTTACTGAGTTCTAATTAACCATATCCAGCGAGATAAAATGCCAAATGTATCTGTGGAGGACCAGTCAACACATCTTAGGGCACATACTGATAACACGAGTCATTGCCCCACTGTCACTCCAGACCAGAGACCAAAGAAAGGCAGGGGGCGGAAAAGATTCTACAAGTAGGAGCCATGACATTGGTTCACTGCAACATACTCACATGGGGTATGACTGGAGAAGAAAATAAATATGATATTTGGTTTGAGTTTCCATTTCCCAGTTTCAGTTCCCGGAATAAAGATATTGCATTGCTGATGGGAAGCTGCCAGCTGCACCTGGTGGAGAAGGTACCTGTTAGGCAGAAAGTTTTCATGAAACGTATATTTCATTTTTGATGCATGGGAAAACAACAAAAATTACATGCCCACTAGTGCTTGTTCTTTCCTGACGAAGTCTGTGAGGAACCAGCCAGCTATGCTTCCACAGATAGATGGCATCCAACATACTCCCTAAACACAAACACATCACTGGAACCTCAAAGGGTTGGATTCAGTGGCGTTAACTACCTCCTCAAATCATACATCTAAGTTCCCCTCCTCCCACTCTGTATTTGTACCAGCACTGCAATTCATCTGATGTGTGAGAGCCACTTTAGTGGCATCAAACCACAAGAAACCTCCTCGTTCCTGCAGCATTACTATTTTCCTGGCTCAGTTCTTTGAACCAGCTTATCCCACGAGAATAAGAGGAGTGGCACATGGGAAACAGCAAAAAGGTTTCCCTTGACAGCTGGTCATCAGAGCAGCATTGACATCACATGAAATCAGATCCTACTTCTTCCTACATGGGCTCCACAAGAATGAGGAAGAAACAAACTTTTGTGAGAGGACCTTAACACCATCTAGGAGTATAAAAATGAGGTTAAACTCCTGCTAACAAATGGAAAAAAGCATTGCTTACACTGAAGAAATACTGTCCCTTTCACTACATTCTCAGCCTTGAAGCTGCAAAATCTGGCTATTTCAGCTGTAGGTCAAAACCATTTGTATTGCAACAAACAACCTCAAGTGTCACTGAATAACAGCACGTGAACTTCATGCCTCACCTCTGGAAGCTCCTTTTAGCCACAATTTCAGCATGACTGTCATTCAGAATGTCTCCTAAAGCAACAACCAAACGAGAACACACATTGTTACCGAAAGGGAGATGACAAGGCAAACAGGATTTGTCAGACCACAGTTCTCCAGATTTGTTAGCATTTGAAGGTTTAACATTGATACTAGGTTATTCCAACATTAAACCTCCAGTCACTACAAAAGCAGGTCAACAGCCTACACAAATAAAAATCTTCACTCCTCAGCAAGTCAGAGATTTTTTTATAAATACCAAATTGTAACTCTTCTGCTATCTAAAATCCTTAGAGCTGAAAAAATACTGCCTTCCTTCAAAACCTTACTGATGTTTGCTCTTAACAATAAATCTTTTTATTCTCAGATTAAGCATAATATGCAGGAAATTTCAAGTGTTTGTTAAGCTTTTGGTTCAAGTTTCTTGTTGCACTATGTCCTACAATTTAAATTACTTTTCTTGTAAATAATTCTCATATTTACCACATTTACATACCTCACTTTCAAATTTCCTGCAGTGTCTGCCTATTGCAGTACCTAAAGGAACAGGATCTGTAGACTAGCTTTTATTTCAGGAATAAATGACCAGGTGACAAAAGTCTTCTTTAACAGTTCTAGAAGTTTAAAAGTTCTCCAACAGATAGTCATTAACATGACTTGCCAACCAAGTTAATTTAAAAACAAATGAACGTTCTCATAAGATCACTGAAGACAAAAAGAGAAGAACTAGCTTTACTTTCTTCTAGTCAAATTTCTACTTTGACTCTTAATACCTAGGTTGTAAGTAGCACAACAGTTTAATCACTGTTTTTGTACATCAATCAGAAAAGTCTGTACTAATATGCTTCTAAGATGGCTGTCACAAGAAACATCCACAAAAATCTAAGATACAGAAATGAGTTTCTTCTCTTTTGTTCCATTAATCCATTTCAATATGAAGGATGTTATACAGAACATGAAACAGCCTAAAACTGATGCATGCAAAACTGCTTCTCCTGTCTTGCTCTGTTCCTTGTCTAAACTCTAAAGGCAGCAGAAAGCCCTGTACCTACATATTCACAAACACTTTTCCTCCTCAGTCACTTTTCAGCATTAATTACTGTGTCTTCTCCACTCTCCTAGGAGAGAAATACATTCTGAATAAGAAAACAGACATGCAGAGTAAGGAAACTCCTACAACAAATGACAAGAAATGGTAGCTGAAGTCATGTACCTATCCCGTGCATTTATTGTAAACACTTAAAACTATCTAGCTGCAGAATATACAGTATGGGAGAAAAAGCCTGTTTGTACCTTTCTGGTGTCAGCCCCACCCTCACTCAGCAGCATTTATCTCCTGCATCAGACCACAATAAAACCAGACTGTGACACGTGACTGAAGCACAATTACTTTGTTCATGTTTTATTTTGCTTAGTTATGAACTCTTTGGGCATGCAAACTGACAGCCTAAACTACACATTTCCACATATAAAAAGTTTATTCACCTTCAAGGCAGCATGTATGTCAGACTTCCAGGGCAGCTGCTCTGGCTGCCTAAGCGCCTCTCTTCTTGACAAGGTGAGGTCTGCCTTACACTTCTATCTTCAATCCACAAGTCTGAGCTCAATGCCTTGGACATTTTCATTGATTTTAACATACTAGCAAGAAAGAAGATAGCATAGGTAGCCTACTCTTGGATTTTACAGCATACTTACCGTTTTTTCTCATTTTGTTTTGGCCAATACATTTTGTTCCAGTTCCCATAGCAACAACTTCCTTCCTTGCTAAAAAAAAGAAGCAACACTAACTGAACAAACTATCCCCAGAAGCACTGCTCTCGTACAGTCATTCTGGTAAAACATACAGAACATTGTGTAGAAGGGAAGGTACCGGGAAGCAGGCATGTGGCATTCCAGAAAGGAAACACTATCAGCTAGAAAACTGAACTTAACAGGCAGAAGCACTGGTGCTAAGAAAAGTCTATGATCCCATAGCAGGACTGCTAACCCAGGCCAGGCAGCACACAATGGACACTGGCGCAGGATTCCTCAAACACAGGAGAAAGAAGCATGGGACACAATCTGCATGACAACATGGAAGTGCCACTAAGGGAAAAGAAGATGATGCTGAACTAACACAAACGCACAGTGTAATAATGCAGTCTGTTAAAGGAGAGCAAACAGAGACCTTTCCGGGATTCTCTCAAACAGCAGCCAAACACACTTTCGCAAGGGTTTACATTAGGAATTCAGGTCCTGCCTGGACTTTTGACACTTATTGAACAGCAAAATGCAGGTTTTCACCTTACAGTCTGGGAAGAACAGCATTTCACTATAACCGTCTCTTTCCAGACAGGAACTTTAAAAGCTTTTACAATCACAAACAGAACTTGGGTGGAGACAGAAATGGAACAGAAAGAGGTGTATGGTTTTTATTTTTAAAAGTATCTTGGGGGTAGGGAAAAAAAAAAAAAAAGGCATCAAGGACTGACATGTCCTTTCCCCCTTTGCCCCTCCCACCCCAGTCCTCACAACTCATTCTTACCCTGAAGATTCCCTGGGCAAGCAAGACCCTCTCTTTGGGTTGCAGACTCCACTTTGACAACAGCTGCTAGTGAAGTCCATTCCCGGTTTGGGTCTGGTTTCCCCTGCCTAGGGAGTCTGGTCTTATAATGCAGGTAACACAGCTCAGCAATTTCATCAGCTGTCCATATGGCTCCTGGTGCAATCGCAGATTCTAAACAGAATTGGATTCCATCACAAGAGATTAACAACCCCGCCCCTTCAAACCCTATGGCCTCGCTCTGCACAACGCCCTCCTGTACCGGATTCCACCATCCAAGGCCCTTTCAGGATTATTTATAAGATGTTTTCAAAATCACTGGCACTAAGCACGGACGCTGGAGCCCGTACAGCCGCAGCAGCAGGTGAGGTTGCCGGGCTACGCTCTGCAGCGCTACCGCACCCACCGCGCCCCGGCCCCGTGCGGGCCCTGCCCCGCACCTGAGGCCGCCGCGCTCATCCCGAGACCTCCGGGCCTCCCCGCCACCGCTGTGCGCAGAGCTCCGCAGCCCGTGCTGCCGACGCCCCGGACGAGCTGCTGCAGTGCTCAGGCGTCCGCCGCACCGCCCTGAGCGCCGCCGCCGCGGTCACGGAGGAGCCGCCGGGGCCCGACAGAACCGCCGCTCCCCCGCGGCAGCGCTGGCCCCGCGCACGCGCTGACGCCTCCCCCGCGCACGCGCTGACACCTCCCCCGCGCACGCGCTGACGCCTCCCCCGCGCACGCGCTGACGCCTCCCCCGCGCACAGAGCAGACACGGGCGCCGGTCAATGCGTTTATTGGGCGGCGCTCACACCGAGGTGCCTTCGGGCGGAGCGCCGGGCTGCGCCTCCTTCTTGTTGTCCTCTGGCTTCATGGCGGGGAACAGAAGCACCTCCTGGCAAACAGGGACAGTGTCAGTGGGCACCAGGGCCGCCGTGGCCTGGGGAGCAAGACCCCATGGGCACATCCAGCCAGACCAGCTGTTCCAGAAGACAGGGCCTGCTGAACAGAACCTTGTCTCCCCCATCCCCTGCTGAGCAGAACCTTGTCCCCCACCACCCCTCCTGAGCTGAACCTTGTCCCCTGCTCTTGACAGAGCGAGCAGTAGGCACTGCCATTTCTAACATTTACCTTGATGTTACTGGAATCCGTAAGGAACATGGCGAAGCGATCGATTCCCATGCCCCAGCCAGCTGTAGGAGGAAGGCCGTACTCCAATGCAGTACAGAAATTTTCATCAATAAACATGGCTTCATCGTCACCTGCAGCTTTTGCCTAACCAAGCAAATTAATAGTAAAAGGAGGGTTATAGAGGTACATAGCACCACTCCTGCTAACCTCTACCAAAAAAAGGGGGTATTGACAGCTTCATGAGAAACAGATGAAGGAATCTCTCTTAGAGAGCAAGATATCTTTAAAAGGAATCAAGTTTTAAGGACAGGCTTTCACTTGAGTGAGAAGCACTCGCTCAAAGTAGCAGCAACCCTTTTCAGCAGCAAGGGCTAATGACAGATTTGGAATAGACATAGAAAATATTAGTTCCTTACATGCCTATATCATTGATTTGCTATCAGCAAGACACCATACCTTGGCCTGATCCTCAAAAAGCTGCCGCTGCCGGAAAGGATCGTTAAGTTCTGTGTATGCGTTGCACACTTCTTTCTTCATTACAAAGAGTTCAAAGCGTTCCGTTAGTCCCTGATGAGAGCGATGCCTATGAGATGACAAAACAACCCTGCCTTACAATGAGCATCTCTGTGGAAAGAGCACATACATCACTTCAGGAGCATTGCTCACACTCCACAGTAACAGCTGCAGCACCAGGACCTCTTCCCTGAACAATGGAATTCACAGCTCAGGAACCAACATCTGTCTTGGCTGGTATCAGAATTCACAAACTGGCATACGACATCAAAATCTGTTTTCATATGTGATTTTTTTTTTTTTCCTTTTTCAATAAAATAGGAGTAGAGGGTTACAAGAGTTACACAGCGACAGCATCTCATGGTCTCACCATTTCGCTAGAGGACTCATGACCTGTGGGTGATCACAGATGAACGTAGGGTTGATACAAGTGACTTCCAGGAATTCACCAACTAACTGGGAAACGGAAAGCAAAACAATTACATAGAGCACAACACCACTTTCCTAGCACTGCCCTCCCCAAACATCCTACTTCCCTCTCTTCACTACTGAAGAAGGTACTAAAACTGAAAAGTTTCTCAACTAGTAATTCCTGATCATGGTAATGTCTTCATTAACAGAGAGTGTGTGTTCTAGTTGGATAAAAAAAAATGACATAGCAAAACCTGTATAAAACATAATAACATAATTCAACTTGGACATTACAACAACGGCAAATAGGAAAAGCAGCAGAAAAACAGTTATCAGGAAATATTTTGGGTACTAATGAAAAGACAATACAGTTGATAGAAGAACTACATGATAAGCCTACCAGTTTGGTAGGGTACATACAAATGCACAGATTTCGCAGACAAAACTGACATAAGATAAAGCCGACCTGTTTTAAGCACAAGAGACAAGTTATCAAATTAAAATCCTCTAGCACTTACATTAATCAGCAATCAGTAAACTACATTTTGGTGTAGACAACACAAAAAAAAAAAAGACTTTGACACAGCAAGTTTTCTCACTGTGATACAGAAACAGCTGAAGTGCATTTCAGCTTGTTTTCTCAGATGCAGTTAAACTTTTGCTATGAAGAGACTTCTGTTGATACAGGTAGACCTTCAAAGACATTAGGATTATACAAACACCACCTTTACTTACTCTGTCAAGAAGCCTGGCTGTTGTCCTGGGAGGTGGACACTCAACATTTCTCTCCGTACAAAGATCATCAAAGAATCTGCGAGTCTCTGAAATTGTTGTAGACAAAAATTAGAAAAGCCACCAAGGCAACCACTTTTTTTTTTTTCTTTCTGCATCCTTTAACATGCCTCAGAGTGATTCACAAGATCTTAATGGTATCCATTGTGGGAAACATGAGCAAAAATAGTGTTTGTTTTTATTCAGTTTACACTACAATGTAAGTCATATTTAAGAAGCCTGACGACAGTTAGGCACAACCCCAAACGACTGCTGGACATTATTATTTGAGGGAGAGCGGTAGGGTGGTAATCACTGAAAAGTGTATGAACTTGTTTCATTAAAGCTCTGGATTCCAAGAATAAAACAGCACACACACCCAAAATAATCATACTCCTAACTTATGATCATAGGCACGGAGAGTCAACTGCAGAAATGACAGAAAAAATAAGAAATAAAAAGCTAGATCTCTTCAACAGATAAGAACTCCACAATGCTTCTTGAGCACACAGCATTACATACACTAAACAAAGGAAGAGGCAAAAGCGTCAGATTCTGCCACAGACCGCAAGGCACGAAGGCTTCTTTCTGGAATCTTGGCTGGCAGACAAACCAGAGCAAAGCAACCCCGTGTGCCAGTACCACCTCAGAAGAGCAGCTGACAGACTGCAGGCTCAGTACCATTTGCCGTCTTTCTCTTAAGGAAGAATTACAGGACATTCACACTCAGCAGCTAACCTTCGGTTTCAAAGTACTCAGCTGATGGAAATTTCACTCCCAGGACCTTTTCCAGATCATACACCATGCTAATTCGCCGGAAGGGAGGGGTAAAATCTATCTCATAGGCCTGTCCATCTTGACCATCTGGATGATAAGTGATCTTGTAACCTCCAGTAATATGTTTCACCATCCCTACAAAAAGAAACCTGAAGTTTAGAAAAGTATGCCACAGAATATGCAATTCTTCCAGAGATTCTTACTCTCTTTAATACTGGAGATGTCACCTGAAAGCAACTTCTCTGTAATTTCCATCAAATCATGGTAGTCTGCATAAGCCATGTAGAATTCACAAGTTGTGAACTCAGGGTTGTGAGTCAAATCAATCCCTTCATTCCGGAACTGACGCCCAATTTCATATACTCTGTCCAAGCCTCCAACCACCAACATCTAAACAAAAGGAAATTCCAGTAAACATACTTTTAAAAAACAACTAAAGAGATCTCAAACACAGACAACTGCAATGCAACCTTACAAATATTGTTCAAGATACATTCCATTTTCTGCAATCCAATGAGTCCACCTTTCTCCAAGAATAATCCTTATTTTAGCTACATTTATTTTTCTAGAATAAGGTCACAAGAGTCTGGAGAATATAGGCTTAGCCATGAGGGGCTTGTATTTTTACCTTATGGTAAAGCTCTGGAGCAATTCTCATATATAAGTTCATATCCAGCTCATTGTGGTATGTGATAAAAGGTTTTGCCACAGCTCCACCTGGAATTACATTCATCATAGGAGTTTCAACCTGTAAATAACAAGAACAAAAATAATTTAACAGTGGCATAAGTATTTACAGGCTCCTACCTCAATGCCCTGTTTTCATCTCATCTGTTTCCAAAGCAGAACTCTGTAGATCAAACAAGCCAACCAACCACAGCTATCTTTGATAAAAGAAAAATCTCAATATTACATTTATTGACATTCCACTGCACACAAACAATTCTGAATTAAAGATCGTATTCCCCACGCAGTCAGTAAAGACAAATAACTTCAACTATTTGTTGCCGTTAAGAATCATTCGTATTTAGTATAAATGTGAACCTGCTGGGTTCATATTACCAAAGCCAGGAAGCGGGCTGTGTCATTGTCACAGAATCACCTCTACATTGCAGAAAACTAAGTTCAACAAGGCCAAGTGCAAGCTCCTGCAGCTGTGCTGGGGCACCCCTGGTGTCAGTACAGCCTGGGGAACAAAGGGGTTGGGAGCAGCCCTGCAGAGAATGGCTTGGGGCTGCTGGTACAAGAAAAATTGGACATGACCCAGCAAAGTGCGCCTGCAGGCCAGAAAGCCAACGGTGCCCTGGGCTGCAGCAGGTCCAGGAGGGGGTTCCCCCTCTGCCCCGCTCTGGTGAGGCCTCGCCAGGAGCGGCGCGTCCATTTCTGGGGTCCCCAGCACAGGGAAGAGGGGGATGTGCTGGAGCAGGTCCAGAGGAGCCACAGAAACCATCGGGTGGCTGGAACAGCTCTGCTGGGAGGACAGGCTGGGACGGCCAGGGTGTTCGGCCTGGAGAAGAGAGGGTTCCAGGACGACCTTCCTGCAGCCTTTCAATACGTAAAGGGGGCTTATAAGAAAGGCACAGAGAAACTTTTTACCAAGGCTTGTAGTGACAGGACAAGGGGCAAAAGTTTTAAACTGAAAGAAGGCAGGTTTACACCAGACCTAAGGAAGAAATATTTCACGATGAGTGTGGTGAGACACTGGAACAGGCTGCCCAGAGAAGCTGTGGATGCCCCATCCCTGGAAGTGACAATGACAATTCAGCTAATTTTTCTCAAAATTAACTATTATCTGTTCATGGCATGACACTACGCTGTGCCATATGGAGTACTGGTATGACTGAGCACTGCTCAGATTGCACCCTATCGTATAGTAAGCTGACTTCTCTGCCTTTTATTTTATACCCAACAATCTCACCAAGCCTAAGTAACTTATTCCATTATTCCAATAACAAAACTTCATCTAAATTGAGGACTCTTGCAGTCCTTTTTTATTAAGTTATCAGAACAGTAAAATCTGTAAGTACTAGATTAAGAATTATTTGGGTTTGGTTTGGTTTGTTTTTTTCCAAATATAAATCAAAGAAAGACATTAAAGCCATTACACATACAACAGAGATGACAAAGCACAGGTTCGGATTCCCACTGCTCTCAAAAAACTCTCACTGGCAGCTTTTGCAGATTCAGTTGACCAATACTTGTAAATAAGCTACATTAAGTTCTAAACGTTTTGCTGATTGTGAAGTACAACCAAGAATCTGGATGCAGCAGAGAGCAGAGCTAGTCTTATCTTCCCATACGCTGCTCTGCAATAGATCTTATGATAAAACCAACTTTACTTACAGGAAGTAAAGCCTGCACTTACGTCCAGAGGCAAAACACCATTTCAAATATGCTATTTCCACCTTGATTTGCTGAAATGTGGAAAGGACAGCAGTAGTTTGAAGTACTACCTGGATAGAAATTTCCCAAGGAATAGTCTTAATTTTAAAAAGAGAGGAAAGGAATGGCTCCCAATACATTAAACTGATAAAACACACCATGCTGAGGTAATGATTTTCACTTCTGTAAATACGAATATAAAGTATCCTTGGAGCTGAAAAGCTCTAAACACATTCAGTATGCAGAGAGAAACAAACACTGAAGTCTTACCTCAAGGAAGCCCAACTCATCTAGAAAGCTCCGAATATATGTAATGATTTTTGCACGGGTTATAAATTTCTGCCTCACGTAATCATTAAGAATTAAATCCAAGTATCTCTGACGATACCTAGTTTCCTGAAAAGAACGAATATCTTTAGAACCAGCTAGACAAAATGTGCTGCCACAGGAAAAAAATACCAAAACAAAACCAATGTTCATTTGTTGACTGATATCATCAGCAGATATAAAAGGTCATGACAAGTACCTTATCTTTGAGGCCAAAATGAAGATGAGGCAACATGTGCAGGCATGGAGACAACAGAGTTATTTCATAAGGAATAATACTCAGTTCCCCTTTCTTTGTTTTTCCAGGATTCCCCTCTACACCAATAATGTCCCCACGACGCAGCTTGTTGTTAATACAGAAATACTCTTGTTCAGATTTGTAGAGCCTGTAATTACAAAACCCAGGTAAGCAGTTTTGTTTAAAATTAAATATTCCAAACTGTCCTGCAAGTCTCTCCGCAGACCAAATCCTTTAACATGAGTATTCTTCTAGCAGGGAAGCCAACCACATCATCCTAAGCAAAACATTACCTGTCTGCCTAAGCCAACCCATAGACAAAAAGCCTAAGAAGATGAAGGAATAGAACGCCTAGATACAGATCTCTAGGCCCCACACTGCAGTTCAGTTTAGAATGCTACTGGGAATACCTCGGCTTACCTGGAATTTGCCATGACCTGCAATTTAACTCCTTCGCCACGAAGATCATAGAAAATCAGCTTCCCTCCAGAGGCACGCTTTGCGTGGATTCGACCTAAATATCAAAGTATGCAGGACATCAGGAAAAGAGTCCCTAGCAGAGGATACAGGGGCAAAAGCCACAGTATCATCACTTGGACAAAGGATCGTCAGCTCTGAACTTGATCACTAACTGTGAAAGAGAAGCAGTTAACTCTCAAAATTAATACCAGTGCACAAAAGACCATTTGAGTTTGGGGTCCTGGAATTTTTATCACAATTGGATCTTGTAGTTATAACGGATGTTGCACATGTCCACTCAGTCTGAATGGATGTGTCCTAAATAAACACTGCTACAGACTTCATGACTGAGTAACAGGAGATCAGCAAAATTCGAAAATAGAACACCCCATTGCTGAAAGCAGCTAAGACTTGGTTTAGCAAAGCAAGAGACTATATTTCTGTATCCCAGATAAGCCTTTACCTGCTACTCTCACTGTAACATCTGTCAGGTGATCTCCTGGCTGCAGATGACTGTAGTTCTCTATAAAATCTGAGAGAGATAAGTCGACATGGAACTTGTGGGGATAGGGATCTTCATTGATGCCCTTCAGCTGCTGGACTGCATGGCTGCGGATCTTGAAGTATTGCTGTCACCAGAAACAATCAAAACCAAACAATTTTGTTAGAAATTGATAATATTTTACAGGCTGTACAATAAAACACAGCTGCCCTTATGTAGGAATATGTAAGCCTCCTGTCTTTAGCCATTTAGTTCCCCTTGAATAAAAAAATCATTTATTCTCAGAAAAGTAATAAGCATGAAGCCAGATGCTCACATTTGGATCCAAGCTTTCCTCATCAGCACCAATGTTATTCTCAGAGTCAGAAGTCAAGGTAGGCTTATTTGAATGTTTTTCATTTTGCTCTTTCTGCTTTGCCTCTTTTTCAGCTATTTTTCTCTCAGCCTTTAAGCGTCTCTTCAGCTCACTGCAAAAGAACAGGAAACCAGATGCGGCAGCTATTTTGATACCTCTACAGGGAAACACGACAGGATTCTGCCAAAAGCTTACTGTACAAATAACCCTGTCACTTCTCTTACCATGCCCAAAAGCTAATGAAATACTTAAGCGTGTTTAAGGATTTTCTTCTTTGAACTCTTTTAGTTTATCCCCTATGAAATACAAATTCTCAGAGAAAGTTAAAACTGAATTACACATTATATAAACAGGAGTATGAGTGCCTATGTGCCCAGGGACCTTCCGCAGGCCATTTAATACACACGCGCCAAGCAACCTCACGTAGCATACGACACAAGGCAAACTGCACTGAAAAACGCCCGGCGCTGTTTGGGGTCCCCGGAGCCGCCTTCGCGGCCCGGCCAGCCCGGCTCGGCCCGGCTCTTCCCGCGGTCCCGACCCGGCCGGGACTGCACGAGCAGCAGAGGCGGCCGCAGCCAGAGCGCGAAGCACCGACCTGCATTGGTCATGGAGCGCCCGGCGCCACCGCAGCGCGGACGCGGCCCAGCAGACCCCGCCGAGGAGCCGCGCGGCGGCGGCGCTCAGCATGGCGCGCGGCGGCGGTCACCGGGCAGACACGCGGCGGGTCGGCCGGACACCGGCTGGGCTGGGCTGGGCTCCGCTTCGCCTGGCCTGGCCTGGCCTGGCCTCCCCAGCCCGGCCTCCACCTGCCCGCCCACACTCCCTCACTTTTTGCTGAGGCGCGACTCGGTCTCCGCCGCTTCGCCGGCGCGCTCTGCCGCGGCCTCCATCTTCCCGGCTGCAGCTCCAGCCGCCCTTCCGGCGCGTCCGCGCCTGCGCTCCCGGCGCGGCGATGGCGGGACGGGGCGAGGCGGCGATGGCGCGACGGGGCGAGGCGGCGATGGCGCGTTCGCGGTCGCTGTTCCTGTGGGACGACGGGAGCCCGATGCGGTTCTACGTGCGGCCCGGGCTGGCCAAGCTGCGCCTGGCGCCGCTGGTGCTGGCGGGCGGCGGGCGGCTGTGCCGCGTGCAGGAGCCGGGGGCCGTGCTCCTGGCGCAGCCCGGCGAGGCGGCACCCGGCGGGGCCGTCTCCACCGAGTACGTGACGGAGTGCGTGGAGCGCAACCAGCGGCTGCCGCTGGAGCCCTTCCGGTTGCCCGCCGCGCCGCCCGCCTCGCCCGCCGGCTCCCCGCGGGGCCGCCTCGTCTTCACGGAGGCGGAGGACGCAGCGCTGCTGCGGGCGGTGCGAGGGCGGAGCGCGGCCAGGGCCGGCGGCCGGGCGCTGTGGAAGGAGCTGGAGCNNCGGGGCGGGCGCGGGCGCGGGGCCGGGGCGAGCGCGGGGCTGGGCCCCGAGGCGGCCCGCAGCCGATAGCTGCGTGTTCCCGCAGAGCCCCCGCAGCCGGAGGAGCCCGCGCAGAGCACGGGGCTGTTCGAGGCAGCGAACCGGGAGTTCGAGAGCGCGGAGGTGAGCGTTGGGGACCCCGCTCGGGGTGGGGCCTCCCTGCTTGTCACAGAACGGCACGACAATAACTCGGGATTATCCTCTTTAGTGACTTTACGTCATCACATCCCTTCTGTTATGGCCAGGTTGGAGCTTCGTTTAAGTCATGAGTTGTACGTTTTATGACAAATGGTGCCTTGCTGCCGCATATTTTCTTAGTTTGATTCCCTGCCCAATTAACTTCAGGAAATTAATGTGACAGCATTGTCCCGTTGACAGCTGTACTGGCCAATGGAAATCATCTCATCAACTCGTGCATAAAATGTTCCTGCAGTTGCATTAACTGCAGCCTTTTATACCTATTTTATTCAGATTCTGCCTTGTATTTTATGCCTCTCTGTGATATTGTATATCCTTGTTAACACATACAGCTTCACTTCAGTTACCAAATTTTACTACATCTACTAATTTCTGAGGTTTTTGTGTATTGTAGACTCACAGTGGAAGGTGGTTGGGTAGCAGTAATAAAAGAAGCTTGCCAGAAAATACCGTGTCTAATTGGTGACTCCTCTTCTCTTACTTTTAGTCAGGAAGTGACACTTCAGACATTTCAGAAGAACTTTCTACACAAGATGGAGATGGAAAGTCACCAGGAGAAGCAGCCTCTGTTTTGAAAACTGGACTGGAGGACTTTGCTCTCCCTGACACTCAATTACAAAAGGAAGAAAGAGCAGCGAGCACTTGCTCTTCTTCTGATGTACTGGGAGAAGTAGTAAAAACTATGCAGCACTTCATGGAAAAGTTCAGCATGGACCTGTTCACTGTTACACAGGCCTTTCTGAAAAATACTGGTGAAGTGGAAACTACCTCATACTTTCTGCAGACAGGGCAGCGCTTTGATGGGTACCCTATATGGAGCAGAGAGGATGATTTGGAATTGCAAAAAGATGATGAACGTGTCAGAAATAAATTGATAGCAAAATTTGGAGCTGAAAATGTAGCAAAGCGGGTAGCATTTAGGAAAAGTTAGCAAAGCAGAGGGGAATGATTGATCTAGGACTGTGGCAAGAATTTTTAAAAAGTAATTTCAGAAATGCAAATGTGATAGAAAATGATGTAACATTCTAAAGTTTCAGAAATGCTTTAAAATATTTTTTTCTATGAAAGGCCTGTATTTGATTTTTTTTGGTAATAGACTACACTAAACATTTAAAAGTAAAAAATGTTGAAGATAAGGGTTCTATACAATACCAAGTTTGCACTGAAAATTTGCTTTAAAGTGTGTGTCTGTGATATAAACCAGCTGACAGTCCTGTCTGTACATCGCTGCATGCAAAGCATTTTGAATAGGGTTGGCACCAAGATCTGACTGAATCATATTAAATGCTGTAACTTGTAATGCATTATTAGTGCACAGTAGCAGCCTGCTCTCTGTCGTGTGTTGTACTTAAAACTGTTGAGGGTGATCATTTAATAACCTGGTCTGCCAGTTGTCATTACCTTTTTTGTGGTTGTTGTTAATAAACCTTGAATAGCAGCAGACATTTGGAGGTGATAACAGTGAGAATGTAACAGTCATGCCAGAAGATGAAGCACTTGGTCTTATAAATAAATACTGAGATGTCTCGGAGTGGCCATGTGTACTGGGAATGGCCAAAAAGGGTCACTGTGACATTGTAATACTCAATCTCATGTTACAAAGACCTGTAAGTTAAAACCTCAGGCCTGTAGAGCCATCTCAGCTTTTATCACTTCCACCACATGTTCTCCTGTGCTAATATTACAGAGTTTGTTCAGTAACATTACCATCTTGCTTCCTGACTTCAAAAACAATATCTACTCCAGCTCACATGTCTACAGATGGAAGAGTCTAGTCTAGTTGGGAAAAGCAGACTGGCTTTGAGGGCCACATGCCATAGTAGGAGATACAAGAAGGAGTGCTCACAGCTTATTTAGGTATCTATCACCCAAGTCATGTCTGAAAGAACACCATTGCTAGTATGCATTCACAATCTGAAAAGCTCCATCTTTCAGCCTGAAATCATTAGTCATTGTCACTATTTTAATATCATTTGAAGTCAGTCCTGTAAATCTAGAATTCATTCTTTCAATGAAATAGAATGGGCCCGTAAAAGCAAAGTTAGATTTTTATATTTTTTTTTAAATTATATTTTGGGATTTTTGCTTATTGCACTGTGGCACTCAAAAATAAATAAGGTGATATAGGAAACTGCCAATGTTAAGCCAAATTCAAATTCTATTGAAAGTCAATGATAACTTGATATAGTGAGACTGCTACTTTAGAAAATTGCTGTCCTGAAATACCAACTGATTATCTGGGGAGTTAACCAATGTATCAAAATAAATGCCAGAACTCTCAACTACGCTGTGTTTCACTGGACAGGTCATTCCTGCTGAAAAAGTGAGAGTAATTTGGGACATTCATGCTGCTCACACTGGTTACTTGAGACTTCCGTGGAAGACCAGAGAAGCGCTTAACGAGAGAGCACAAGACAACATGGCAAATAAAGTAGCAGGAATTTTTAGAAATTAGAAACTTTACCAGTTGGATTTGAAATCCAAGGACTGCTGGTGGCCAGGTTCGTGAACAGGAGACCTGTCACCTGCAGCCAGAAACTCCCGTTCTGGCTTGGGTGGTGTACGTGCCTCACCATTCAGTGTTTTCTTATTTAACCAAAACTGCTCTAGAATTCAAAGTGAGAGTCAGAACACATTAAATGGCTGCGACATAAAAAGATCAGGTATTTTTTTGATTCTAAGTGGCACTTACTTCGAGAGTGAGTTTGTCTTTTTCAGGGCAATTAGACAAGCAGTGCAAATTTCTGAATCTGCATACAGTGCTTTTACCTTTGTGGAACCAAGCAAGCACATTTGTAACACTGAGAACCTTTCCACATGTGTTTGTTTCACACAGTACATATAGGCACTACGACACAAAGAGCACGGCTTACTCAAGGTTGTCCTCTTTGGTCTGTTCTGAACTGAACGGCACTGCTGTCCACACTCCTGCTTGTGCAGGCACATGGTTCCAGGTCTCCTCAGTCCACTTTTCCATTAACAGGACCTGGAGATGTCACTATATCATACACTTCTCCTTCTGGGCATTCTGGTTCTGCCTTCTCCCGCAATAAAAATACTTGTTTTCTCTACTTTGTCTTACCAAAGACATAGCTACATTCCTTCAAATACGCTGGAGACAGTTTGGCTTCTCATATTCATAGCAGGTCCCTGTACTATCGGGGAGCATCAGGAACGCCCTTTCCGCAGCTTTGCCTGGAGCAGCAGTATTTGTAAACCTGGAAGGATGTGGCAACATGCATGCCAGAGCTTTGAGTTAAAGACAATTCTAGAGGCAGAAATACTGGGTCTGCAAACTCTTATCTGGAATTTGGGTATTTCCCATTTGCTTTTCAGGTTAGTCAGCAGTCATCGAAATTGATGAATTCTAGGCTTTCATAGCTAAAGTTACCAGTGAAGAACCGATTGCATGCACCAGGCTGAAAAGCAATGGACAGGAATACCAGAGTAATTTTTTAAATGTCCCTTTGATTGGTGACTTCTCCATCTTCATTAGTATAAAAGCAGAGTCTAACTCCTCTCAGCTTCTTGAGTCCACTGCCATTAACCTATCTTCCCGGTTCCAGTACTTACGCTAATGCAATCTGTGTCCTTACCTTGTCTTTACAGTCTCAACCTTAACATGAATTCTTCTCAGTAACATATGTGGACTGTGAGAACTCCCAGGAGAACAACTATTCTTGTTTTAGAAAGACAGAAGACAGAATTATTTCAGCTGAAAAATAAATGAACTCACATAGTCCCAGAAATGGATCCCCATATGCAAACCTAAGAGCTTTTATTTTCAACTATAGTTGGTTTATTCTGTTTTTCCATAATATAGTAAGTGAACACAAACATTTTGCCAACATTGCCACCAAGGCTGGATGCCCAGGCACAAGAATGGAGCAAAAGAAAAAAAAAAAACACCAAACACACACCACACCAAAAAAACAACAAACAAACAAACCCCAACAACAAAAACCAACCTGGGCTTGAAAACTCAACCATTCCAAAAAAAGGATCTTTCTAGAAACAAATGTCTGGTCATCCTTGCACCTCTTCTGGCAATTACATATCCTGGGCAGCACAATAAATGATGTTCTCTTTATTCAGCTTCCATTTATATCTCCCCCTCTTTGAAGTGCAGTTGCTCCATGTAGTTCCACTAGTATTTGGCTGTGGTCTGTGAGGGGTTTGAGCTCTGCTGTCTGGTCCCACTCCTTCTGCATTCTGTTTGCTCCACCCTATACATACTTCCTCTTTCATGTGAATCAGGGACTTAATTTGGAAAACAGACTTGTGTTTCTTCCACCTCCATCGCGGCTGAGCTTCCAGGGGCCTGGGAGAGTGAGCCTGTGCTGCCGAGAAAGCTCTTATGAGTCAGGGTTCCTGTGTTGCTTGTCCGTGAATAGCACATCTGTGTGCACACTCTTACACACATGTGCATGCACCTCTGTCCTCCTTTGCTTTAGTAAACAGTTCTCCACTTTGCAGCCTTCAGAGAGCAGGTGCAGACAGCAGCTTTTCTGCCTTCAGAATTCGTTACTCAGAGGAGTTCTGGGCAAACAGAAGATCCAGTGACATATTTTTTTGCTCTTCTTCAGACTGAACGAGCCTGTAGCCCAGCAAGTCCATCGCGTCCTTGCACAGATTTTGCACTTTCTTTATTTTCTCGAAGGGAAGGGCCTTCCTCCAGGCCTGGGATACTCTCAGCGCATCTCTGGACCCAATTTCAAAAGCCTGTGCTCCCTGTCCCTTCCCATGGGTGATGTTGTGCACCCACTTCTGAAGTTCAGGTGTGAAGTGGAGTTCTGCAAACCTGTACATCTGAGAAACCCTTGCTAGTGGGTCTCTGACTATGTCTTCATAGCGAACCAGCAGGTAGCGATCTTTCAGGAAGCTGGGAATGGCTTGGCTGCCGGACTTGTAAATCTCAGCGTGGCTTTTGCAGATCACTTCCATTGTGTTGTAGGGCCCCATTTCTCCCTTTGTCCCCTGGGACCCCACAACAATGTCACTGTCACGTTTCAGGTTTGCCGCTGTATTCTCTCGGGACCTGAACACAGCCCGAGGATCACGTACCAAGTGAATGATTTTGAGGTTCAGGGACGGATCAGTGAGAAGAGGGTAGAGAACTTTCAGGTCAAAGAACCGAACCTCCTTGATGACAACATGGCTGTAAGTTTTACAGGCTTCCTCCACCTTGCTGAATGGGTACTCGCCACAGATTATTCTGCAGTTGCCTGCAGTGATTATGTCACTGCGACTGAACAAGTCACAGGCTGGGGGGGAGCACAATGCTCGGCTTGACTCCCACTGAAATAAATCAGACTTTTTCTTCTGGCTAGACATGTAAGCATCAAACACAGACATGTCACAGAGAAACACCGACCGGACTAGGTCCCGCACCGCCATGCGTAAGACTTCGGCACTGTTCTGGTACATCTTAACCCACACGTGCCATGCAGGCTCCATCAGATAGAAGACACTGGGGTGCTGGCTGAAGATTTGTCCAGTGAAGGAAGATCCTGACCGCCAGGAGGAGAGAATGAGGATGTGGACTGGAGAAGGTTTTTCTTCCACGAGGGCATCGTTGCTGCAGGGTAGAAAGCAGGTCAGAAGGAAGGACAGAACCACCAGGATCAGAAGCACCTGCACCCTTCTAGACTTCACCATGGTTGCAAGGGACCTGCAGAGACAGGGGAAGCTCAGCATCACAGCACCATGAAGAAAGCAGGATGTGGTGAATCAGGCTCCTGCCATTCCCCCCTGCACACTCAGGGTTTTTGAAAGCTGCCTCACTACTGGTGATATTGTGACAACCACAGCACAAGGTGTCTTTAGAAAGGACATAAATAACGCAGGGCTGAAAGTTTTCTGGGACAAAACCACTGTTTGTCAGTAAGCCATTCTAACGTAGTCCTAGAAGACAACTCAAAAGCTTGTCTGCACTTTTATCAAAGTTTTAAGAGTTAGTTCAGTGTATTGAAATAAGTCAGTGCACACAAACGTGTACTCAGTGTACACAATCCCTGCAGACATTATTCTGGCAATTTTTATGGAGGAAAGATGGAACGAGTTTTGTGGAGGATTCAACAGTTCCACATCATTACTTTTAAGCTCCCGTTCTGACCACTGTTTACAATTATTTTTCTGCCAGAATGCTGTAAAAATACAATGTAGGTTTCCATTTCTTTTGCTTATATTCTTTTTGGAATTTCAGGAAACATTTTTTGTCATTCCAGGCAAAATCTCAAACACAAAAGGAAGTCATTTGGCACTGTAATAAATCCAAGGACAACAATATCTCCTCCACCATCAGAACATCAGGGGCAATTTTGCTAGAAAGGCCCATGACAGTTTATCTCCTCCATCTCTGGGCAGGCAGGCTTAACTAAAACTAACCCCTTTCTTAGCTTAATTCCTTTTTAAAGACTGTCTCCTGCTACCCCTCCCTCCAACCACACTCATCATGCAGGCCTTTTATGAGAATAGGTACAACACGTGTTAGTCCAGCTCAAAGGTCTGCCCAAAGCCTGCTCGTTGTTTCCCACTCTAAACCTCTATTGTGCCTGTTGAGGATGACTTCACTATTGGAAATTGTCCATTGTGCTGCCTGAGGACAATTCATAGCCTGAGCACCAGCTGGCACAGAGATCTGCAGGAAGTACATGTCAGGGATGAGATCTGAGGCAGAAAGGATTCACTTAGTTTTTTAAAGTACATTAAAGTATGTCCTGTGAACTGCTCCTCTCCTCCCCGGCTAAGCCCTGACCGGGGGTGCCCCTGGACCTGGCTCCTGGGGTGGCACAGGGTCCATGCGGGCGGTGTGTTCCTGTCACCGCCGCCAGGCCGGCGTTCCGCTGCGCAGTGACACAGGTGGCTCTGGCCAGCACAGCTTCACGTGTCACAGGGTGCACTGAAATGAGAACATCTCACTGGTTCTCAGTCACAGTCAATCCTTACAAATGCTTCCACAGCCGAACAGGACGGAGCATAGTGCCCTCAGGGCAAGCTGGAAGGTCTGGACACAGCAGCAGGAGCCCAGGTCTCCACAGCTTCATATGCTGCTTTTGTGCAGCCTGCGACTACGCTGAATTCAGGCGGCCAGGCCCACACAGAGCAGCTGCCTCCCTGCCCAAGCAGCAGAGGTACAAAGTGTGCCAAACTGGCCACAGCCCAGACACTGCTCCTGCGCTTGCCATGTTATCTTCTGGGTCCATGGCAATGCATGAATGTTACCAGTCAAGGTTGCCCTAACCTCCTTAGGTCCTGTCTCAATTTCCCTCTGCAGCAAAGCTTTCAGACTAATTTACAAGGAGGTGCCTCCTCCCATGATTTCAGTTCCTGTAGCACTGATGTTTAGATTTCCAGGTACAGCCACTGCTGCTAACCAACTAGGAACAGTACTCATCTTTCCTTCCAGCACATATGCATAAATTGGCTTATTTATTTAATCTACCTGCTGTGCAGTTGTTTTTAGCTTAGGGTTTATAAGGCAGCAATTACAATTTCTCAGAGCCAGGAAAATGCCCAGCCCAACGGGGAAACCTGGTTGTTGCTACCACAATATGATTTTTATTTTAGTAATGTCTTGCAAGGATGGAGCTGTGCATTTAGTGAGGGACGACATGCTTCTGGTCTCCTGGACAAGAAGCCCACTGATTTTTTTTGTTTTACAAATTGACTGTAGTGCTCAGGTCTGATGAGGATTCAGGTCAACATTTGGACCAAGCCTAGGAGGAGCTGCAAAGATTGTTGTAAAAATGTCATATATCAGCTTCCTCCTTAAAAATGAATACAGCAGTGTTTACCAAAAATCCTGGCTTCCAAATGAACTTAGATGATAGCACATCTATCCGGCACCATTAATATCATTATTATAACTCCCGTTCCTGGACGGTAGCCGGAAGCTCTTACTTGAGAAAAACTCTGTTGAGCAAACATGAACACTGGCACTAAGATACCCAGGCAGATTTAAAACCACAGAAATTATTATTTATCTAGAAACCTCTTTGTGAACAGTCTGAGTCCAAGAGAATGGATTCAGGGTTTTGGGGAAAAAAGTGTGTACTTTTATCTTGAGTCAAGCCAGGGTGGGACAGCTGGATGTTTAAGACGTGTCACAGGGTATGCAGACCATCCTTGTGACTGGTCTCGGTGTTTCCCTGAGAAACAGCCTCATGTGAGGCCGCAGCCTCAGCAGCTTCTTCACCCTTACACAAGAAATAGTGATGATTGTTACGCTGACCAGTCTGTCCCACAGGGAGGGGAGGACTGAAATTAGTTGTGTATGTCTGGCAAGGTGGAACAGAGGGACAGCAGAGGTAGAGGTTCTATCAGACATTTCCTAGTATGAAAGAAATACTAATTACATAACCTTACTTTTCACCACTCTGTTTCTTGATCATGGCACCTGGGATAAGATCTTACGCTTAACCATATTTTCCCTAGTTCAAACATCAAGAATCACAAGTGATTCAGTTCATTTCATATAGCAAAAGTGAAATATGAGCCCTCACAGGGCTGCAGAGTACAGATCAGCCCAGAATGACTGAGACAAACTCAGCTGCAGAACTAAAAAAGGCACACGGTTACTGTCTGCTGACAGAGAGATGAGCCAGGATTTGGCTGAGAGCAGAACGAACAGGGACAATCTCAAGGCACTAAGGATGAAGAACAGAAGCTACTGGAAAATACGACGGTCCAGTGCCACCACATTAGATTCTCCCACAGCACACCTGCAAGAATGCAAAGACTGGGATCTGCCTGCCTGAGCAGCTAGGGTCTCCAAAAACACGAGCAGAGTTTTAAGCTTTTCCAGAAACACACAGGGGTCTTAGAAAAACTTGATCCTGGCAAAGAAAGAGCATTACAGAAAGCAGTAAGCAGCCTCAGGGAGACATCCCACCCAACACGCGCTGAGCATGGGTGGGATGTCCCCAGGTACGGGGCTGTTGAACCTACATGTGTCTGAGAAGCGGGGGACAGTACAGCCCCAAATACCTCATGCTGTGCAGGCTGAGTGCTCTGCAAATCCAGGGAAGCTCTCCAGAGCTGTAAAGATCCCTCACTGCTGTGGTGGCAAAAGTGCAGCAAAGAGGATCTGGTGCCACAGAAGCACCAGACACTGGTCTTCCATGGCACTGATGGCTGCTCATAGTTTTATCAAACCCTTTTTTCAGTTTGGCTTGATCAGCTTCTGCAGAATTAGAAGCAGCATCTGCCCATTCAGAGGAGAACAGATGGGATGATTGCAGGAAGTGCAGAGGAGCACTGAGAAGACAGTCTGGAGAATTAGGACCTACCACCTAACCCACACCAACAGCTTCTGCCTGCAGAAGGAATCATGTAGCAATTACCTGACATCCAAATGTTTGCAATATTTTACAGAAATTATCTCCCAGTTCAGGGTCCTGAGAACAAACAGTGAATACAGTTCTGGGCTCCGGAACATCCACACCAGATTCCAAGAAATGGTTGAAAAATCTCACCTTAACAAGGCCTCTTGAAGCACCATCAGACCTAGTTCAAGCAAAGCTGCCCTCACACGTGTACACTGCTGTGTTGTACGCTCTTCCGGGCAGCCACATGGACAGCTGTGCATTCACACACTGGCACTCCACCCTCTCATATACAGATATACTTTGCTCTTACTTATACCTGTGCCTGCCCCCTCGTCTCCCCTTCATTTGTGCATGTTCTGGCTCTAAGATTGACTACTCTGCAGTGCCCGCCTACTTCGACCAGCCTTAAATTAGAAAACTCCACCCTGCACTAAGCAGCAAAGCACAGAAATGGCAGTTTCTTGCAGCGGCACAAATGGTCAAACGTTGCTAGTAAAGGAGCAGGGCCAGGAATTTCATGAAAGAGACTTAGAGTTGCTTTCATTATAAGTCCCATTGCAAGCTCCCACAGAGATTGCTTTCCATAAAAGGACAAACAGGAACCCTTGTTGCGGGGGACCACCTTGCTCACCAGGAGTGCAGAGATGGTGCATATTCACCTACAATTGCTCTGGCTGCTTGCTGTATTGCAAGCAGATGCAGATTCACATTAAGTCTTCTTGACTCTTTTCTGTATCTGCCTTGCTTGAGCTAAACATTTAGGAGCTGGGAAATAAAACTGTATGAAAGAAGAAGCTGTGAAAGGAGCAGCTGGACTTGGCCTGTTAATAATTCACAAGGGTGCTGGAGCCCAATGGGACCGTGCCAGGTAAGGCAGTGAAGCAGGGCAGCACTGGGCTCAAGAGAAAAGCACCGTGTTCTGCAACTGTGCAGAGACAATCGCTTTGGGTTATTCCTGTTCCAGGTCTCATCCTGTCTATCACACCAGCTGGAGAGGTGTAGACCTTCTCTTGATGGTGTCCCCTGTCCCCAAGGATCAAACTGAGCTGCTCTGAGGAGAAGTGGAGCATAGGAGAGAGCAGAAGCGAAAAATCTGGGCAAGGGTGGTCCTTCCAGCAGGAGGGACAACCTGAATGGGCAGGTCAAGTTCCCTTTCACTTGTTGCATTGCAAACAGAGGGTCAAACCCTGGTAACCCTGGGCTGGGAAACAAGGTGAGAAGCTGGCAGTGGTCCCAGTAGGGCCCTGCAAAGAGAACCATGCAATGTTCTGTGCAACCTGGATTTCAGATACGTGTTCCCATGCCTTGCACTTATGCCCTTTGCAGGAAGGATTTACCTCTATGTCATTAAGTGTTACAAAACTAATTTGTAAAGGTCATACCACTTGGCTGGCTGTCTTCCTGGAGCCTTATTCCTACCTTACCAACAGATGCACAAACAGAAATGTATCAAAACCACTGTTCCACCTGTATGCCCTTTGCCCAAGACATGCTGGCCATTTGGCACCAGCTTCACAACGGCACTGAACACTGCTGTACAGCCCTCTAGTCACAGGCCTGAGCAGATTTTTTTCAGTTGCGCGGTTCCCAAGTTCTGAACTTTCCAAAAGGCAGCCTCTGTAGCACGAGTAGTTGTGCTGGGAGGAGAACGTACCCTTCTTTGGAGACAAGGCTTTGGAGGGCACACTGCATTTCCTGGGACCTGCACATCGTGGAAAGTGAAGGACAAATCCTCTGCCTCCTGAACAATGGGCGTCATTCTCCCTGTATGTCTGACTCATCAGCTTTATGAAGCTTATGGCAGTCAGCCACATATCACCTGGCCTTGTACACCTTGCTTCCACCTCACACGATGGCTGATCACATTTCTGCTTTCTACCCTTCTTCCATGATTAGAGGTCTTTTCTGGGGACCTGGGGACCAGTAAGCCCTGTGAACTTCCCACACAGCCAGACTCTCCCTTTCTCATGCCCTGCAGAAGCAAGCAATGTGTGCTGTGCTCCTCAGCACACATACACAGAGCACACCTGCCCCAGCACAGCACCAGGACTAACGTCAGAGGAATGCACTAGAGGCGAGTCCTCAGTGCTGACGCTGGAGAAGACTCCCTCCCTGAGGGAGTGTCTGACATTCTGATGAGAGAAACAGGCAAGCCTAGAGCAGTGAACCTGCTCAGCAGAAAGGTTTGACCAACCCCCTGCCCCACCTTCTGCCATCACCTAGAGCAGGGGCCCAAGGAAGAGAACAAGAGGGACATTTTCCTCCCTAGGTGCTCTCCTTGCCTGCAGCGGGCTCTGCAGTACATGATTCACCTCTCTGAATGTAGGCATCCAAAATAAGCTAGTGAGTGATGCCCTGGAAGTTCCTGTTTCTTTCTGTTTGCTGTGGCAAGTGGGGGGTGATGTTTGAGAGTCTGAAGCTGTCTAAAATCAGTTGATAACAAGCTTGTCTTCGCATTTCCCAGCACCTAGATTTTCTTCTGTTCACTTGTCCAATCATGTTTTAAACTCACAGATACTTTCGGCATCAACGGTATTGCATGGCAATGAGAATATGTTTGGCTGCATGTTTTGAGAATTATTCCCCCTGTTTTGAACTTGGCATATAAAAACTCTATTTAGTAATACCACCATTTTTTACCAAAAGAGACAAAGAGTAATTTCTCCCTATTCACAGTCTAAGCCATACAGGATTTTAGCACCTGCTCTTGTATGCCCTGCAGAATACAATTTGTCCTATGCCAGGCTGATATCTGAAGCAGCTCATGGGAATCACGCTGCAGAATCTCTCTCTCTTTCCACTGATTGCAGAAGGACCCCACACCACTAAGTCAGAGGAGGAATATTAACCCTGGAGCCATCTGTCACGTGAAAGATAGACCACAACCCTGTGCAACATAAAGGGGGACTCAGACTGATCAAAGCCCTTCACACGTTCTGCATCCTTGCTCTTTTTCAGTACTTCAACTCGTCTGTCTCATAAGCCCTGCCATTGGAAACCCTCTCCTTCGGAGACAGCAATGTTTGTTCACCGATGGGATTCCAGGCAGGGATGAGAGGGGGCGTTGTCTTCTATAATTTGAAGGCAGGTTTGCTACCATGTAATGTCCTGTTTGGCTCAGATCACAGCTTTGAGCTTGGAAAAGCATTTGGACTCTCAAACACAAAAACTGATACGCTGCCAGTCTTCCTTGCCTTCCTGGGAGAAAGGCAGATTTAGAAGACTACAAGTCTCTCTCATGTGTCTGTAAATATTTATTTAGAGGGATCAGTTAGTTCCTGGTGTCACAATTCACCTGAAAGAGGCATGTGATGGGATGGCTCACATTTCCTGCACCCCAAAGTTACGACATCAGGTAGCTGCCATAAAAGTCAACACAGTGACTGTGCCCTGTTGAATCCTTGCCACAGAAAGAAATATCCTTTTCAAAGCAGAGAAAGTTTATGTGTTTTCCAGGTGGCACCACTGAAGCTGTAAAGGAAAAATGGAAGTTTATGGCTCTGAAGATCGAGTGTGACAGGAACCTACAATGTGACTACTCACACAAGGGCCGTGCATGATCTACTGTACTGATCACTGGATTTTAAGTACTGCTGCATTTTTGTATTTTGAAATGCACACGGAAAACCCTGTTCCTTGCAGCAAATAAACTTAACAGTAATCAAAAAAAAAAAAAAAAAGAAGTCACCTGTATGTCAATGGCTCATAATTTTTGAAGGGATGAAGAACTCTGACTTTGGAAAGAGCTTTTCTGGCAGGGATGCTGTATACAGTCACTGTGGTCGCTTTAGAAAGTATCATTTGTAGAGGATGGAAAGGAAATGCAACAGTCAGGCAAGCACCAGAAGCCATAGGAGCGGACGTACAACATGTATGCTGAATTCCAGTTACAGCAAGTTCCTCTTGAGCCAGAGCAAAACTTGTCCCCCATGGCTTCCAGAACAAAGAAAGATGAGACAAGTGACTGATGTGATGTCTATGTGAGACATCTTTCCAAGGGCAGGCTGCTGTGTGCTCCTGCACTCTTGTTGCTATGGCTTTTCCATTGTGTTTGAGATAAGTTTTATAGTTATATTTTGATTTAGAAGCAGTTTGAGGTAAATAGACTGGTCTGAACTGGCACAGGAGGACCCAAAGTTGCAGTAGGCAAACATGAGGATGGTGGCCGACTCCCTCCCTCTGCCACCCCGGTTGCAGCTGCAGTATCTCTGTAAATAGTTCTACAAAAGAACTAGGTCACCCTTACGAGCAAGGAATTTTTCCGTTGTCATTCAGAAAATGCTCTATGAAACACACTGGACTGGAGAGGCTGGTAAGACCAACAGCAAAGAAGAGATTGTGATTAATGTATAAAGGCAATATCTAGAAACTGCAAATTCGCAAAACATGTTATAAACTGGGCAACTGAATCTGCATGTGAAAACCTTTACATGTGTGGAAACAAAATCTGAGGTTATGCACAGCAATAGGTTTAAAATATTCTTCAGATGAAGAAGCTATTTTTTCCACGTTCACTGTGGAAAAGGAGAAAAACAAGCAAACAAAAATAAATTTTTAAAAAAATGAAAAAGAAGAAGAAAACAACAACAAAAAAACAAAAAACACAAACCAAACCAAACAAAAAAACATAACAACAAAAAACAACCAACCAGAGGAACAGCAGCGATAAGTATGAACCAAAGCATGCGCAGTCCACACAACGTACTAGAGCATAGAAGACCCAATGCTAGCAGCACCTACTTCTGTCAGTCACCTGGGAAATGAGTCATTCAGACCTACTGACAGCACCTGTTACCTCTGGCAAGACTTCAGGGAACACTGACCCAAGTCACATAAGCTAATGGAAGACAATACGTACCAGCTTTTAGGTGCCTTCCGGCTATTGGAACCCTGCTGAGGCTGTCCTGTCAACAGCAAGACTTCACCCATGCTGAGCCTTCCCTTCTTCTCCAGAGCTCCTCTACCCTTTCACAGTCTGGTTGGAAAGAAATCCCTCCCAGTCACCTCAAGAAGGTACTTTGTCCCAGCCCACTGCTGCCTCCTCCTCTTACACCCACAGTATCTCCCTGGCCACTTCTCCTTGTACAAATCTATCCATGCCTCCCTTTGCCACACACCAAGTATTTCCTTCCTCCAGCCCTCATGGATAATGCCACCAGTGAAGGTCAGCTCATCTGGCCTCTGGCAGGCCTGCATGTCCCTGGAAAGCGAGGTTAGCTGCCAGCCCTCACCTACAAAGAAGCTTTGCACAGACAGCTTTCCCGGGGGCCCTGCTCCCACTCCCAAGTGATGCTTGAGTCTCACCTGAGGTCCCTGGCAGGCTGGCCTTCCTTGACCATCCAGACTGCCTTCCTGCAACTGTCTGGCTACATGCTAGTGGAGAGCAGGCGGGCTCAGACAGGCTCTCAAGGCCAAGAGCCACAGCCCCAATGGCAGGAAGATATCCAGGGACTGTTCTAGGCTGCAGCCCCTTTGGAGGAATCAAGGCTGCTGGGAGAGAGTGGGCGAGGCCAGGGCCAGAGCTGCCCCAGGTTCCTGAGGCAGCTGATGGCCTCACTGCTGGCAGCTGTGGCTTGGCCCAGCCTGCCCACAGTGCCTCAGTTTGCCCTGCTGGGTTGGGCCCTGTTGCCAGCCCCTTCAGAGGGTGAGGAGTTGTACATTTCACCTGCATTTGCCTGTGAGCTGAGAAATTCCTTTCCTAAGCAAAGCACTAGGCAGCAGGTTGCCTTACTGCCTAGGTCCCCTTGTCCGGGGTAGGTCACTCCCCTCCTAAACACGGCCAGTCCAGACAGTGCAAATAAGAGAATAAGCACACTGCAAGCCTGCTTCAGGGTATGCAGCTGGAGCTCCCCAGCTGAAACAGGGAGGATGGCTGTGGATCAGCCATAAAGGCACTAAGGGAGTTCTGCCAGAGCACTGCAAACCTTGTCTGAGCATCTGAGGAAGAGCAGCTCCAGACCTGTGTCTTGGCTTCTTCCTTGGTCTGTGCTGAAGGGGCTTTCTTTGACACAGAGAACCTCCAAACACCAGCTTAGGCTAGTTTGCGTGGCTGCCAGGATGCTCTGGGCTACACCCACACTGTGACGCCGAGCATCTGTTAGTACATCTGAAAAGTTATATTAGCGTGTTCACGGTTTAATGCTAGTTTGCTATTGCAGCAGGGAAAACCTAGGTGTGGTCAAAAGGCAGTATTGTGTTGGCAAAAGATGGCGATAGAGGATGTGGCCTTAAAAAATCTAAATATTTTGAGGTTTATTAACTATATATATGCCTATATCTCTGGGTCTCTCAGTGTTCCTGTCCAAATGCTGCTGACCTAAGAAGAAACAGAACACTGTTAATCATTGCAGAATATTTGCATGTTAACAGACATCTCTGACCAAAGTCTGAAAGGAAAGGGATCCATGAAGGGAGAGCCATCTGAAACAGGGAGCTTTCTCTAAAACCGGGAACTATTAATTAGTAATGGGAATTAAAGCCACATAACCCAAGACACTTGGAAAAGAGTTCAAGGAGACAGATGAAACTCGACAGCTGTAGTAGACGCAAGACAGTGTAACAACGCATCAATGTCATGCTGTAAAGGTCTCCTGGCCCAACAGAGCCCAAACACACCACCCTACTTATTATTTGTCAATGTTTTGTCTTAAGCAGCTCAGGTTATTTAGCTCTATTTGGAGGTCTAGTGGCATAAAATCCCTGAAGCCACCTACCACTCACCCATAGCCCCAGCTTCTCTATCTTTCTTTTTGCTCTGGGGTTGTTTTCAAGGGGAAAGGATGTAGCAGGGACACTCAGCTGATGTGTCCATGGCATTTTCATACACTGCTGTCTTTCTCATATAGATAACTTTCGTTTAACGGAGTACTGCTACACAGACTTCGTCCTGGGCAGGGCAAAGGGAGGCAATGAGATGTCTACAGAACCCAGCAAGACATCTAAGAGTGTGTGATCTAGAGCTAGCTTGTTTTTCCTGTGAGTGGGGAGGCAGGGTTACCTGTGGATCCCGATTCTGCAGGAGGACAGGTGAGGAGAGCTGTAGGTGATGGCACAAGGCACTCCACAAGTCGCCCCGCTGTCAGCTGTAGAAACGGCTCCTTGAGCAGCTCACCAGAACAGGTACTCCAATGGGCGCTATCTCCCCTTGGCTGCACAGGCACTCCTCTTTCCACAAAATGAGCAGACACCAGGCCACCAGTTCCTTATTACTCACGGAGCTTTATCAGCAGCCTGGGCACTTCTGACATGCCACAAACACCACACACAGCGCAAGCATTTCATGCGGTGCCACCCCCTTCCTCACTGCTGCACCAGGAAACAGCTGCTGCCCCAGCCTGAGCACTGGGCACCAGTACCAGGCACGGCTGGCTGGGGAGCAGGGGCAGCGCCTGCCCGTAGCAGTGGTCACAGCACCCGCTGCTCTGTCAGGGGCTGGAGGTCCTGTGAAGGCCAAGGGGCATCTGCAGCTGGAAGAGGGGCTGGGCTGGCACAACAAGGCTCCTGGGGCATCAGCAGGGCAGGAGCAACCAACTCTCTTCTGTGCCAGGCCCATCCTGCCCTCAGGGCCTGGCGGGTGCCTTTGGGGCTGGGAGGCATCAGCACCCTGTCCCACGGGGACAGGGCAGGACTGGGCAGCCAACCAAAGGCAGAGGCAAGCCTTGGCCACTGCAGCACTGTGCGCTGAGCAGTGGTGACCCGCAGAGTGACCACACCAGAACAGGTGCAACCGGAGCACAGTGCAGACACTCACCATGTCAGAATGTTTATTAATAAAAAAAAGTCACAATAACTTACTCCTTTTGTCACACAAAGGTTCAGTATAAAGAGCTCTGGCCTCCTAAGGTAACACAGGTCAGTGAGAGGTGGGTACTTTTCTCTTGTCCTCCGAGACAGCGGCCTTCTCCTGTCCCCAGGGGAACGCACACCCTGCACAGGAGCTACTGGCCCCACGGGGCCTGGCGCAGCAGCAGCACATGCCCCTCCCTGCAGCTGGGTCACAGGCAGTGGGGACCAACACAGGGTGCAAATGCAGCGTACATGGAGACCACAGGCACTGGAAGCCAGAGGGTGTGCAAGCTGCAGTGGAGGAGGAGAGAGAAGTGGCTGCTTCTTCCCAGAGTGCTGAGGGGTCTACGGAGCACAAAAAGGGATGCAGCAGGACGGACAGCAGCTGCTTGCAGGCAGGGGCTGTGGGACTGGCTAGAAGCAGACCTGCCTGGCTGGCTGCTGCCTCACACAAGGTCTAGCCTGGCAGAGGCAGGAGGCTAGCTGTAGCTACTTGTCACACTCCAGATCCTGGGCCCCCTCAGCACCCTGATAGTGCGTCTCACAGAACTCCTGAATGCGGCTGCAGGCCTCCAGGATCATCTCCTCAGGCACAGTGATCACCACACGGAAAAAATTTGGGTACTCAAAGCACTGAAAAGAGAAAGGATGAAGCTGACATTACCTAGGACAAGTGCTGTATTTTCACAGCCCTGCCCTGGGGTCACATGCTGTGTCAGCAAGTGAAGATGGCCAGGGTAGGACAGACTGGAGGACAGCAGGGCTGGGCTCTTGCTCCCTTAGACTGTTCTTCTGTTCCAAGCAAATGTCTCATTTCAATCTGTGTAGACCCTTTCAAAGGGTGACAGGACTCTGTACTGACTACACAGAACCCAGGAAATGGGCTGTAGGGAGGTAGGAGAGGGCTGGAGAGTATCCAAGGTCCATGGACACTGCACACAGAACTCCCAGCAGGTAATCAGAGCTAAAGGCTCCAAACCCCTGTGCTTCCCTCCCAGTGATTTGGCTCCACGGCTCCCAGTGTCAGGCTCACCGTGGCTGGCAAGCAGAACACAGACTGCTCTGAGATGAGTCGCTCAGTGAACTCCACATCATTTTCAAACTCAGGGAAATGCTCCATCTCGATCTCAACCTGCAACAGAGGGATGTAACATGGCAACCAAGGGCACCAAAATTATCTGCAGTGGCCCTGCTTGCCCACATGCAGCTGCCTGCCCTCTATTTTTGCTCATGATTATGGCTGACTGGAATGTAAGACACAAACAGAAACATATACATGAAAACTGGGGCTTCTTTAAGAAGTGTCTGTTAACTACCTAAAGCTGGAATTTTAGTTAAGGATGACTTTAGTAAAAAAGCTGATGACAAAGATACAGTAACTAAATAGAAGTGAAAAGGAATAAATAAGATATTGAAAAATAGGTCAGGAGAGAACTCTAGTCAATATGCATTAATAATTATGTCATGCAAGAAATTCATACAGTAAGAAAAAGATGAACTGATGTTTTGATTAAAAAAACGATAGCAAGGTCTAGAATATCATAAACAAAATAAATCCTTCTAGGATGATATACTTGGTAAAATGACATGGAAATGCTGAGATGTTCAATAAACATTTCTGATCTGTTTTTGGAAAGAAGGAGGCTGTCCCGTTATCACATAAGGACAGTGATATCCTGGCCATTTGTTTAGAACCAAAGATTATTTTAAGCATCGCACGAAACTATCCCTAAACCAGGTGAGAGATAATTTGCATGCAGAAGCTGTGAAAGATCCAGTGGTAGAAAAGTTTTACCAGATGGTTTAATTTGAAATAAATGCTCAGATACTGCAGAAATACAATAGGTGTGAAAGAACCTTAGAGTTGTGCCTCTACACAAAGAGCGTAAGCAGAATGACTGTTGTACCTCTGGGTAAGATTGGAAACAGGGTCAACTGATAAAGAATTATCTATAGAAGACGAACAAGATCGATATTGCCATTTTCTCCATTTGTGGGTGCACATTTTTAAAAGCTGATGAAAAACCGGAGACAGTATGAGACCAAAAAAAAAAGCTTAAATATGTGTTAAACTTAAGAGACTTAGATGTCTCACTTGAGCTTGTTGAAATTAAAAAGGAAATTTCATCACATCGTAAAAAGTTAAAAAAAAAAACAGCTATGGGAGAAGGCAGAAAAGAGGCAACAGCATAGGCAGAAGACAGACATGCTAGTAGGAAGAAGGCTGTATCTTCAACAGGAGGTATGATAATCTGACTTGTGGTGTGTGGGGGCTTCCCATTGCCAGCAGGCTAAAATCCAGGTTAAACAACGTTGTCTTGCAAAGTACAAGTCATTAAGTACTGTGCAGGAGCAAGTGGGTGAAATGTACCAGCCTCTGCCACGTGAGAAGTGCACAACACATTCCGGCTTTCTAAAGTGACCAAAGGATGCACCTCGTGCACTGGGCACTGTGAAAATGCATGGTCACTGAGACCTGGTGCCAAGGGCCAATCTGAAACCATTGGCAAGCACTGGCAACAAGACCTGCTGTGAATGTCGATGATCTAGAAATGGCATGTCTCTCTCCACACTTACCATGAGGTACATGGCTCCAGCAGGACGGACAGGCTGAAGGCCCGGGATAGCTGATAAGGCAGCATAACAAAGGTCAGCATTGGACTGAAAAGCAGAAAGGAAGAGTTTCAAAACAGGAGAAATTCCAGGAAGTACCTCAGTTAATGGAAGCCAAGCTCTGGACCAGACTATAAACAGGTTTGCCCACTGCAAATAAAGGGACAATGAATGCAAACAGCATGGGTGATCATGGCCTTGAGTACAGTGGGGTGACTGAGCCGAGTTCAGCAAGTCAGTGCCAAACATCCAACCCTGAGTCACCAGCTGCAGCTGCAGGGCTGGACTGCCTGAAACCTATCACAGCCAATATTTCTGTCCCAGTTACCGAGACTTCCGCTGGAACTGGATTTGTTGGGCTCTCCTCATCACAGACAAAACTTTACTTCGAAGCCGAGTGGGGAGGGATGACGAGCTAGAGAGATATGACTCCCTCCAAACAATCAATTAACAAACTGTGCTGACCTGTTACAGTCTGTTTACCTTGAGGATACTGAGAGTGTTGTGGTAGAACTCAGGGGGTGTTCGGTGCAAAATACGTTCCAGTGCTCCTTGGACAATGGTACAAGGTCCTAGAATCCTTTGACTCAGTCTTACAAGGCCATCCCTGATCTGAAAAAACATGGTGATATTTGCAGGTCAGACTGTGTCCCTGCAGGAAGGGCCAGCTCCAAGGCCTACGCTATTTCTACAGCTGTTCACATTCTTCCCTTCAGTGAGCATGTAGAGTAACAACGAACATCTGCTTGACTGCATGCCACGTATTGTCAGACTATTTACAGTGCCATTCTCTGTTCCTCAGTTGCAGATTGTAATGCCAACAGAGACAACCTTTGGACCTTCCCAGTCTGCCTCAAACCAGTCTGGAATATAGCTAATACAAATAAAGCCAAAGCTGTTCCAAATGCTGCTTCACATTTCCCTTAGGTTTGGGCCCACAATCAACACTTTCAAAGCCAGGTAGGGACAATCAACATTAGCTCTTCCGCAAGGAGACGAGGTCTCCTTCTTCTGCAGAAAGCCCCCTAGGTGGAAAGGTCACTGCAGTAGATGATTGTTCTTGTTAACATAGCCAAACAGCCAAGCAAAGCACTTGCAGCACTGCAAGGTGCTTTGTACTTACTTCAAAGTAAAGCCACGTAAGAACACATGGAGACCACACATGGACTCCACATGCTGGATAAGCCATGCAATACTTTCAGTGCACACTGGAGCTATTTGAGAAGGGAAGGAATTAGAAACACACAAAAAGGACAAGAAATACATGAAGGAGCAGCAGGACAAGGAGTTTGTTACAGTGTAGATGTGGGTAGGCAGACATGTATAGGAGCAGATGGAGTAAGGAAGGGACATTAAAATCCTAGAGGTGCAGAAATGCATGTAAGCAATTGGTTGACACCCATATGAGAGCAAAAAGCAGTACATGCCTGTATCAGTTAAAGCCCTAGTGATCTACACACTAAGACACTGCAGGTCTGTTGCCATGACAGTAACACTCAGCAGTTCTCACCTCATTACCAAAGATGTCTCTCCTGTCATGAATTAGGATCCAGCCCATCCGCCAGCCAGGGACTAGCCATCGCTTTGCCAAGCCACCACAGGACAAGATTGGCACGTTGTTGCTGAGAGTTGCAATAGGTTCGTATTTGCAGTCAGCAAACACCTGTGACAGAAGGCAGTGTTGGGGCTGTCCCTGCCTCTTATTGTGAGAACTGTGGTAGTGTGCATGAGGCACAAGAAGAAGGGAGGCAGGGAAGTGATGGGAAATTGATGGTGAAAGCTCCCAGCTTCAAGGTATGAACATGGTTAAGTGCACTCGCATGAAAGCAAGCTGTTGAACACGAGAGGTACCCCCAGGACTGCACACCAGAGGACTGGGAGCTCCAGGCATGGACCCAGGCACGGTACAGAGGAGTGGAGCTGCTGGTGACCTGGCTGCCATAGCCAAAGGGCAAGTGCATCAGAAAAGACAGACAGCATGGGGGTGCAAAGAACTGCAACTGACACTCACCATGTCTCCATAGATCTCATCAGCAAGGATGGGCACGCACTGTCTAGACGCCACTGTGGGAGAGAAGGCATTCAGCCTGGCCAGCCTGCATCCGCCATGGGAGCAGACTTGCCCTTTGCTGCAGAGCTTGGCAGGGCTCTGAGGGAAGCACTGTCCCAGGGTAGAGAGGCCCTGTCTTCCTCCTACAGATGGTTCATTCAGAGAGCTCAGTCACTGGATATCCTTGCCCTGGCTGAGCCTGGTTCTGCTCTCACCTGTGTGGGCAGGCAGCACAGCCCTCCCACTGACAGGCCAGGGCTCAGGAAGCACAGGACTCCCTGTGAACACTCTCCCTCTGCAGAACAAGAGTGGAGAAATAAGCAGTCCAAGGCACACAGAGCATTTGGGGAAGAGCAAGACACATGCTCTACATATTCTTGCCCACATAAGGCAACACCTTCACACTGAGCAAGCCCTGCTTCCTGAGCTGGAGTCAGCCATGAGGAGAGAAGCAAAGCCCTGGGCTGTGGTCCTGCAGTGATAGAGACATTGGAAATATGGTCAGACACTAGACTGCAACCATGCTGCAGATGCACACAGGCAGGCTTACCTGACAGGATCTTCTGGAGGTGGCTCTTGCTGAACACAGAGCCACAGGGGTTCGATGGGTTGTTCACAATGAGGCAAGCTGTCTTCTCATCCACCAGAGATTCCAAGTGCTCCAAATCAATTTCCCAGGACTTTTCTGGCTAGTGAAGAGAAGGGGAAGTAATACCTGATGAAATGGACTTGCCACACAGGGTGGGGTGTGACAGGTGCCCAGAGTTGCTCAGGTCATCTTCACCCACTTCCCAGGCAGGGCCAGGGTATTTCTGAGAAGCAGAAATGTCAGGGCTGCCGCTTCCAGGCCTGCCATCACTTACCAAGAGGTTGTAGAGTTTGACCTCAATCCCCATAGACAATGCCAGAGTCTTGTAGAGGGAGAAGCCGGGCCGTGGCACCAGGATGTTCTGGCCAGGGTTGGCCAGTACTGCCAAGGCAAGCTCTATGGCCTGGCTGCAGCCACTTGTTAAGATGACATCCTGCAAAGAGCACATGGGAGTCAGCAGAAAGGACAGGCACTCTGAGGTGCCCCAGCCACATGGGAGTGACATAATGCCCAGGCTCTTCCAGGTAAGAGCATCTCAGCCAGAAATAAAAGTGCAGAGCCTGACTGAAGATGTTAAACCTCCAACAGCTGGAGAGCTCAGCCTCCTCCTGAGGAGGGTGCAGGAGAAGGGCTTGGGGCAGGGGATGAGAGCAGGAGAGCAGCAGGAGGCCGCTGAGGGACAGGGCCATGGGCTGTCCATGGCCCATGTCCCACAGCTAGGCAGGGGAGGGAGCTGGGGCAGGTGTGGCGTGGGCATGGGCAGCAGCACCGTGGCACTGCCATGGGAGTGCCTGCGCTGGGCACCGATACCTGGGCCTCCAGTGGTGCCTCCGGGCAGCTGTAGTGTGAGGCCACTGCTTCCCGGCACGACTGGTAGCCTGGGGAAAGAGAAGCCAAACATGCAAGGGAGGTTTTTACAGACTGTTTCTTTTTTCTTGGCAGCACAAGGCTCACAGCTGCCACCCAGCCAGGGGAAGCCCATTTCTCAGTGACACAGTCCCAAGGTGGCTGTCCTGCCTCAGGCCAAGCACCGTGCACGCCCGAGGCTGGGCCAGGCATGCCAAGCGCAGGGAAAGGCCCTGGGCAGCGTGGCGGGCTCCGGCCCCAGCACGTCCTGGGCACAGAATTGACAGGAGCAGAGCACAGGGTCACCAGGGAGCTGCTCTGACCCAGCAGGAAGCCAAGTGCTCTCACATGGCCTTCAGTGTCCAGTGATGGCACAGGAGCAGCCCTCCCTGTCACCATGTGGAGTGCCCTATGAGGTGGCTGTGAGCTACGGTCTGTACTTGCTTTTTGCACTAACTGCAAACCAGGCTCATATTGTCTGTGAAGTCAGGAAGCCCAAGGGGAATCCTGGTCAAAGCAAACCAGAAAGGAACTTGCCCACAACCCATGGCAGGGATACACAATCCTGAGCCCGTCTGGGTGCCTGAAACCCTGCCTGCTCTAGTGGCCACTGGGAGGTGAACATGGCTTCTGCAGGAGGCTCTGGGCCTCAAACAGATCATGCAGGGAAGGGCACTTAGGTCTATATGGAGGAAGCACATGCTTGTGTGCTCACGGGACTATTGGTGAGGGCAGCTGCAGGAAAGGTGACTGTAGGCTCCGTATAGCTGTGGTGCTGTAGGACCTGGCACATGCTTTCATTCTACTCTCTCAGGAAAGCTTTGTCAACTTACCAACAGACGGAGCATAGCCGTTGTAACGTCCCGAGTCCAAAACCTCCTTCACAGCCCGTGTGACCTCATCATTTGTGGGAAGGTTTCCAAACACCGTCGGGTCTCCTTTTCAAAGATCGAAAAATAGTAAAGTTCTCACTGATCTGTGACAGGCACAGAGCTGTGCAGTTGTCTGGCCTACCCCTGGGTGTTCGCACAAGCTTTGTGCTTCAGAGCCCTGCAATCTGCCAGCCACATAGTCGACCTCACTGCCCAGAGGCTTCAGCCACAGCACTATGCTCACCTAAGGACAAGGAGATCATAGCTTTCTTTGGGTTGGGCTCCACCTTCATGGTGTCTACGATGGCTCGGACAGGATTGAAAGTCTTCTTTGACATTTCAGAAGCCCTGACAGCCCATCTTGGCTTCCGGCCTTTCACCTTCGCCAGTGATATGCTGTTCCCATTGGTCTTGAGATGAACATCCAGCACAGGGGTATGATCTCCATGGCCATCCACTTGGATCAGGTATGAGTCCATCCTGAGAGCTGTCAGTGTGAGGTGGATTTCCTGGGCTTAGTTAACACATGACAAACAAGGGTTCTGCCCATTTGGGGACACAGCCTATGACTCTCCAAAAGTAAAACTTCCAAAAGCCGTAGACCCTTCTTAGTGCCTAAAGGACAACCCAGTCAGCAGAAGCAAGTAAGGATGTATTCAGGCCCAGGATGAAGTGAAACCCCACACATAAGTGAGAAAGATAAAGACACTTCTATGCTAGCTGCACCACTGCCTAGCATGGACTTGCTGTGCTGCGGAGGAGCAGCCCTGCTAAAGCCAGCAGGCTGTTGTAGTCACTGCTGGACTGCAGATTCAATCTTCCACTGACAGAAGGGCTGGGTCTCCCCCTCCTCCCCACCACCTATCAACTTGCACGCCTCAAGCTGCAACCACAAGGACCAGCCCACTACGCGTGTTCACATCTGGAATGTCACCCCAGTCTGCAGACAGAAATGCAGCACAGTTTAAATCAAATCTAAATGCTAAAAAAGTAGTTCTGGTCCAATGTTATCAGGATGCACTGGGCAGTGGCAGGGTATAGGTTACAGACTCTTGCCTCTGTCAGCAGAGCAACACATCTGCTGGCCTAGATTAAAAGGCAGTGCTTAGAAAACGAAGCCAGGCTGGTATGGCCACGAGGGAAATCAAGGAGGTCGCAGTGCCCCAAGCAAAGGGCCTGCAGTCCTAACTGAGGCTGGCTAACAAGCAAGGCAAAGCAGAGCAACAGCTGCCTTCTAGGCCCCAAAATGTGCAAAGCCAGGCCCAGCCAGCAAAGGCCTTACTTATGAACTGCTGCTGACTCGGCTCTCCACCTGCAGAAGGTTAGAGACATGGCAGGCAGAGAGCTCCTGAGCCACCAAGCCCATTCTTGCTGATACTGACACACTATCTTGTAATCCTGACATTAACTGCTTTTGCTTTTGTCCTGTCCTATTTCTCTGCTCCACTGAAAGGCAATTCAGTGAACAGTGGCCCTTTTCTTACGGTAGTTACTTAGCCCTGTGCTTGCAGATGGTCACAACACAGCTACTCGTTCCTTGCTGCAGTGACTGAGCTGCAAGGGTTGTCACATTGCACAGATCACGCAGGATTTCCCATCCGAACAAATATCTCACTGCTTCGCTGAAGTTTGCACCTAGAGACGCCCCATGCCGCTGCAGTTACTCTGCCAGCATTGCCCCATTAACCTATTTAAAGCAACTCAGGCTGATGTAAGGGGGTCACAAAGCAAGACTTCAGCTTCTCTGCTACTAATACTTTCTGGGTTTCCTTTCTATCACCTTCCCACCACCCTGCAACACAGTTCTCATGCACAGGGGAGAAGCAGACCCAGGCACAATGGATGCCTTCAATGTAGCAGCCCAGGAAGACCTCCCCACTTCTCCCCCTAAAAGAAGCCAGGTACCAGAGCATAGTACTTTACCTTCTACAGCACAGAGAGGGAAACACCAACAAGCTTGGCAGCCCAGTCCCTACTTTTCATCCAGGACAAATCCCCTTGCGAAGAAACTCCTGCAAAATCTTGCCCATGAAATAAGCCCCAAAATTGGGCGTTGGGACTGAATCGTTTCGCCATTGGCTCACAGAGAGGGCTGTTCTCCCCACCCAAAACTGCCCTCTCCTCCCCATTGCAACTGTGTTCACTTCAAACACCTGGAACATTCCTGCCCATTAACTCTTTCTGGGGGCAGCCCACACAGGGACACAGCTTGGCTTCCCAGCGGTCCTGGCCTGACACCCTTTTGCACCACTTCCCTCAGTCCTCAAAGACTGAGGGGGGGATATCTGTGCAGAGACCAGCCCTAGCACCTTATAACACACCAAGAGTAGATTGATGGACCCCAAAGCCTGTGGAATGCGTCAGTCTGTCCTGATCTCAGAGGCTCTGGGCTCACAGTGCACCAGCCGAGAAAGGACCATTTTTGGCGCCATGACAATCTGAGACATCTTCTTCCACAGGTTGAAGGGAGACAGGCGCTTCCGCAGGCAGTGTCTTGGAGGCACCAGGACCTGAAGGGTTAAAGGAAGCTCAAGTCACCATGGGTCTGGGTTTTTTTCTTTTTTTTTTTTTTCTTGATTGCTGCAAGGCCCAAGAAAACTCATAGTTTTGGCAGCAAACAGAAATGATGCAATTCCTCCCTCTCTGACGGTACTGCAAAGTACAAATGACACCATTCCCAGAAGGCCCTGCGATGCTAAGTGATGCGAAATCTATGCCTTCCTGTCCCTTGGCTCCTGCAGGCCTGGGATAAATAAGAGAGGCATCTGCACCCTCCCTGTCTTCCAAGGGCTGTTCCATGTCTTCCCTTACTGCCTTGGCAGCAAATGGCTGGAGATCAGAGTTGCTCAGGGACACGAGAGATCCTGCTAATCTTCCTGCAAACGGACTGCTGACACCTTCATTGCAGAGGCCAGCAGTCACTGTGAATTTTGTCCGTTTACACCCGCTCCTGCATGAGAGAAGAAAGGGCCACTTATGATCAATCCATGCTCACAACACCGCCAGCAATTAGGCCGCCCCTCCCCAGGGCAAGCGGCAGCCCTGTCCTCAGCACTGGGGCTGGGGTGATGCTGCTGAAGTCGTGAACTGGTGTTGACCACAGTGCTGCCATGGGCACGGCAGAGGCTACAGCGAGGCCAAGGCCAAGGAGCTGGAGGCAGGGCCTGGGAGGACGTCGGTGCAGCCAGTGGGTCCGGCCAGGGTCCCCAGGCCCACAGCAGCCACCCCCCGGGGACTTTGGACAAGGAACAGCACCTTTCAAAAACACTTCACAGAGAAACATCTTGTATTGAAGCTGCTTGAACTCTCTTCTGCTGACAGCTGCACATTTCCAGACTATTTTCTTTCTTCTTTTCAGTGAAGCCTGACATGAGCAACCTTCAGAAGTTCATGCGGCACCTCTCCAAGTACCTTTGGGTTATTTTCTCACTTCCCCCAGCTGGGACCATCTCCTGCACACGGCAGCCCTGCCAGGGTTAATGTGGCATTGGGAGGCCTCAAGGACAATGCTGCATGTTCTGTCTAGCAACAGCCCTGAAGCTGATGCAACCAGAGCTCGACCCATAATACTGCACACAGCAGTGGGGTTCAGGGGAGGGCATGGTGGGAGCCACTGCCAACAGAAAAAAATGTGGCTCTGGAGACATAGGCAGACAGTTACATAAGGCTGAGAAGCTGGCCAGAAGCAGACAGAGGAGAGTGGTGTCTGACAGGGTCAGTGGTTTTCTCCTGCTTTACTATGCCTTTCTCCTCTCTTGGCATGACTCCAGTCCTTCTCTGGGTGCTCTCACATGGCATCTGCAGCACCCCCCTTGTGGTGCACAGACCCTCCCAGGGCTGAATCATGAGCACAAAGCCCAGCACTTCACATTCCGTAAATACAGCCAGGCCACCCCTTGTATGGTGCACTGACAGAGGTGGTCGCTGGCTGTGCTGGCTCAGGACCTCTGTGCCCCACTAGCCCTGACGAGTCTCCCTCCTGCAGTTTGCCCCTCCATCTTAGCAGTTCTCTCCCACAGGTACCTTAGAATCAGAGAATACCAGGTTGGAAGGGGCCACAAGCATCATCTGGTCCAACCTTTCTTGGCAAAAGCACAGTCTAGACAAGCTGGCCCAGCACCCTGTCCAGCTAAATCTTAAAAGGGTCCAATGTAGGGGAATCCACCACTTCCCTGCGGAGATTATTCCAATGGATGATTGTTCTCATCACAAAAAATTTCCCTCTTTTGTCCCCAGGAGTAACTTGTACCCAGTACCCCTCAGCTTTTCCATGTGACTCCTTGTAAAAAAGGAGTCTCCATCTTCTTTGTAGCCACCCTTTAAATACTGGAGCATGGTGATGAGGTCTCCCCTGAACCTTATTTTCTCAAGGCTGAACAAGCCCAGTTCTTTCAGCCTTTCCTCATATGGCAACGTCCCAGTCCTTTGATCATCTTGGTGGCCCTTCTCTGCACCCTCTCCAGCCTGTTCACATATTTTTTGTATAGCGGGGACCAAATCTGAACACAGTATTCCGGGTATGGCCTGACGAGCACTGAGTAGAGAGAGATAATGACCTTTGTCTCTGCTGCTGATGCCCTTGCTGATGCAGCCCAGCATCCCATTGGCTGCCTTTGCCACAGCAGCCACTGGTCACTCGTATTGAGCTTGTTGTCCACCAGAACCCCCAGGTCCTCTTCCACAGAGCTGCTCCTCAGACAGGAAGATCCGGGTCTGTGCTGCACTTCAGGATTATGTTTTCCGAAGTGCAAGACCTTACACTTGTGCTTGTTGAACTTCATCAGGTTCTTGTCAGCCCACTCTTCCAGCCTGTGCAGGTCATCCTGCAGGGTAGCTCTCCCTTCCAAAGTGTCCACTTACTTTGGTGTCGTCAGCAGATGTCATCAGGGTACACTTGATCCCATCATCCAGATCACTTATTAAGATGTTAAACATCATGTTGCGTACCTCTTCAGCTCCCTCTTTCTTGTGTAGCCTGAGCAATTGATTTTCGTCTCGTCCCAGTGAAAGGAGAAACTGGTGATGGCTTCAATGTTTTTTTGGTACTGCCTTCCTCTAGTACCAGGACTGTCCAGAGTCTCATTTCTGTGAACAGAGGCCAAGCCAGCAAGAGTAAGCAGTCCCCTCTTCCAGGACCAGCCACAGTTACAAAGCAGGGCTGATAAACGGCTGCCTGAGTGGAGCACAGGCTCAAGCAGCACTACACTGACAAACAAACCCGTGTCTCAGGCTGCAGGCAGGACAAGCACTGGTGGAGTTCTGCCCATGCACCCTGCACCCCCATGCAGGGTGCACTGCTCCAGGGTCAGACACCCAGCTGGTACTCTGCATAAAAATCCACCAGGGTCAATAACAAATCACTTTACTAGTTACCTCCTCACATCTTGCTTTTATTTTCACCAATTTCTGTCTGCTTCTTTCTAACACTAATACAGCCCAAACCAGTACAAGGCTGGTATCCACAAATACGCATGTAGCCTAATCTCTATTTGGTCTCTGCATTTCCAGTTGAATCAGCTTTTAATGACCAAATACGTGATATTTCCTTTTTCTTTTTTTTTTTTTTTTAAGTCAATTCATTGTTAATCTCTCATTTAGATGAGCAGACGGCCATGAAACCTCCTTGGCTCTTATGAATTTTGTGACTGTTTATCAGTTCCCACAGCATACTTATAACACTGCAGCAGGTTTCCTGAAATGCAGGGGACAAGCCTTGTCTGTTACTGGTCAGCTCACATGAGCACTCTGAAAATGCACATACCCACAGTTAAACCTGCGTTGCAGTGCCAACAGGGCTGCTGTGCCAAACCTACATATATCTGCACGAGTGTCTGATCAAACCGTGGTGGTGGTTGTACCTCCAGCAATCTCAATTGCCCAGCATTCACCTGAAATGGAGGATGGCATCTGTGATCTCTTTGCACAATCACAGCAGAAAATCAGTTCAAAACCCCCACACCTACATTCTACAAAGCTATGCAAACATTGCCTTTAAGAGCCAGAAAGATGGCACAGTCCACACAGAGTGACTCAAAGCCAGCAGCCAACTGACTCAAAAATATACAGTAACTACTTTATCTATCTGCCTGTACTTAGGATCAATTTCGTTTTGATCTCAGAAATAAAAATCTGAAATACATTGAAAGGCAAACTGCAGAGTCTAGCTAGAGATGCCTCATTCTGGAATGGCAGCCTGTATACAGCAAGCAGTTTGCAGGGGGCTCTCGTCACCAGCACCTGGGGCCTGTCTGACTCTGCAGCTCTTTGGGAAGGGGACCAAGGTGGCTCACCCCCTGCTGGGATGCAGGGCACTGCGGTAGGGACAGAGACACTGTCCAGGCTCCTGTCAGAGCTCTCTTCTGCAGGCCCTGGGCCAGGCTAGAAACAGCTGCATTAATAACCTGCCTTAATGAGCGCTATCTCCTACAATGGCATTTTCCCTCTGTCAAGAAAACTAGGGAACATAGAACCCAAATGCTTTCATGGCATCTTGCGAGCCACCCACAATACCCATGTCTGCAAATGCAGTGCTGCAGCCTGATACCAGCTGTGCTGGGCAATCCAGATTGCTCGCCCCAGCCGTGAACCATTCCAGCAGCTGCGAGGGCCCTTGCACGCTCAGCCTGGGCACCAGGTCTCTTGCAAGCACACTGAGAGACACGCAGCGCTCTCCAGGTTCGTGGGGAGATGGAAGCACTGCTGAGCTCCAGGCCAAACAGCCACAACAAAAGACTTGCAGGCCCTGTTACAGCTGCTATGGCGAACGCTCCACAAAGTGTGGCCTTTAGTGGCCCCTGAGTACAGGCACGGTGGAGAGAAACACTTTTTCCAGCCTTGCATTTTGCTTACATGCAGGTAAACATGATGTAAGTCCATACCCTGTCTTTGAGTTATGACTTCACAGGCTTGAGCTGTTGCATGCTGTGTGGAGGCAGCTTGTCCCCTGTGGCCTTGAAGCCACAGGGACAGCGACCAGCCCATGGGGATGGGACGGAAAGGGGCATGGGGGCTTCATGGGGCAAGCCAGCGCCATGAGCTTGCGATGAGTGGAGTGGGCAGCACGAGGCATCGGCCTCTCTCAGACCAGACAGGCCAGCCCCTCTCATGGCTGAATTTGATCCCCGGCGATGGAAACCCACCCTCTGCCCAACCAGTCTGCTCCAGCAACAACTGCTCGTCTCCTTACAAAGTGGTTGAGCCCGTGTATGTGTATTACCTTTTTTTGGAGGGTGCCTAAATCACATCCTTTTTGCTTCAAGCCAAGCTCACTGCTTCCTGACCATACCAACAGCAGATGTGGAGAACAAAATATTTCCCTCCTCTTGACAGCAGCTTTTTGCAAGTTTGCAAGTTATTAAGACACCTCTCTATTAATGAGCTTGCAAGTTGTTAACAGGCACCTGTTCTGTCAAATGAGGGGACTGAGATCAATTTTTTTCTCATAGGTTGTATTTCTAGAGCTTTCTTTTACTTGCTGCTGGATCCCCTCCAGCTGATCCACTTGCCTCCGGGAACACAGTGTGCAAGACTGGAGGCCTAACCAGTGCTGAAGGGGGGGCAGAAGAATTTCTTCACATGTCCTACACGTGACATTCCTGTTTATACACCCTAGCACTGTTAGTTTTTTTCGCAACAGGATGACATTGTGGACTTGAGGTCAATTTGTCATTCACAATAACCTCCAGTTGTTTTCTGCAGCACTGCTGCATCGTCATCGTGCTGTGCTCATTGTTCCTGTGACTATTTATTTATGTGGGACAGTCAATAAATCTGGCTGTGGTGTTCAGCAATGATTGTGCTGCAGCTTCCAGCTGCCTCGCACTGGAGAAATATGAGGCAGTTCATTACTTGTTCCTTCCACTTCACCCTCCTCGTTCCCAGGAAGGGCACTGAACCAGGTCAGAGCTCTTGGCTCATGGCAAACCTGCCCAGGCCTTTCCCTCCCCTTTGTGCAGCAATGACATCAGGATCAGTCAGAAACAGAAGAGCCCGAAACGAAAAAGGAGAAGCCAAAGTGGAGGTGAAGATATTGGTGTCCTCTGCTTCCTGTTGCGCTCTTCTGCCAAGTGCTACTTATCACAATGAGAACAGAAACCCAGAAGATGATGCTCACCAAGCTCAGCTGGGGTACTCTGAGCAGGAACGAAGTGACGCAGAGCATTTTTTAGACAACCGTTGACACAGCAACAGAAATGGAATAAGATTGACTCAGTTCTACAATACCTTGATGTTCATACTTCACTTGTTAGCAGCGAACACTAGTGAAACACTGAACGTGTCACCAAATCAACAGAGCAGTGGTTCCCAGCTCTGCCTTTGAACAAGTAATTCCAGCACATCGCAAACTCCAAAGAAACCTTCAGCTCAGGTTGCTGGATGACCAGCAGCAACACTTGGCATAAGAAACACTTTTTTCATCCCTTCTTGTGACACATGATTATTCCACTTAGTTGTTCATGTCCCTCTCATGGCAGTTAAAAGCTCTACTAAGCAAAACGGCACTGCTCATGATCCTGAAATTATACAAAGGGTTCCTAAAACTTTTATGCTCATTCTGTGCATTGCAGTAAGGAGGCCTGGGTTCTGTCACAGGAATGTGAGCGGTGCAACATACACACACCACCGCTGAGCATTTGCACTACTGAGCCCTTGTCACAAGCTCCCCGTGATCTCCCCATTTCCTAACTTATTATCATCATACAGCTCCTGTCCCCTCTCTCTGAACGGATCTTGAACAAAGAGTTCTTTTGTTTTGCTTCTCTCTTATCCCCAAACTAAGTAAATTTTAAGAGGAGTTTCAGCTCTCCTGTCCTTCGTGGAGTCAGGTGAGATGTTGAGGAGAGTGTCTTCTGTGGTGCTGAGGTGCAGAAGTAGAGCAGTTTATAGGCTTCTTATGCTATCCATCTATAGGGTTGTTACTGTTGCTTCTGCAAGGACAGAAGGCTGAAGCAATCTTACTGTTGCCTCCAATCTTACAGATTGAGAAAATGTATTTCTGCATCTTAGTGACAAATTTGGACCTCTTGGGGCACACATTCAGACACTGTGTCTAAGACCCCACAGTGTAACCATTTCCCTAAAGTCTATGTTTTTCTAAATGCAACCAAAGTATTTGTAATGCTAAAGCTTTGCAAGGCAGTACTTGGTCAAACTATTGCTTAAAAGCGTTCACTCTGGCTGTGCAGTTTGCTATGCTTCCCTCTGTGTTTCCAAATTGTCCCACTGTTCATTTTTTCCCATGACACACAGCCTTTCCTGAATCACCTCTGCCCATATCAGACCTGAGAAATACCAACATTTGTGCATGGCTGAGATCCTGGGCACTTGCCTTCACTCTAGCAACCACTGATAAACAAAGGAGCAGTTCATTGCCTCCTCTGCTGGAAGGTGATGGGTGCTCAGCAGCCTCCTGGGACAGGACGGCAGCCAGTCCCACTGGGCAGCAGGACAGTATTGTGCATGGAAATGGGGCACTCGGTAAAAAGTTCACATTGTGTTGTCTGAAGTGGCCCTGAGCAAACAGATACAGAAGAGGCCTATATGGTTCTGCATAGATAAATACAAGATAATGCATCTAAAGAAAATTACCTGAACACAGTCTGCAGAGTGCTGAACTGGAACCTGAGAGCTGCACTGCAGGACAGATCGCAGGGTGTTGATGATTGTCCTCTGGAGACATGGGCTCCGCAGGCCCGGGCAGCTGAGAACCAACGGAATGTGATGCATTGCACGAGGAGCACAGGGCAGGGCAGTGGCAGCTGTTCAGCTGCCATACAAGCCCCGGTGCACTCCTGTCGAGTGCTGCATGGAGGTCTAATCGCCGCATCACAAGGTGGAGGGGAAGGTCCAGAGAAGGGCAGCTGATACAACAAAGGGAGCGGTGCTGCTACTGTATGAGGACATAGAAAGTCTGGGAGGTGGGTCTGAGAAGGGAACAGAGGGGTAGGACTGAGGTTTGAGTGGCATGAGGCAGCAGACAAGCTGAATGCCGAACACTTTGACCAAAACCCACAGCACAGGAAAAAGCGGCAGTCATGAAAATTAGTCAGTGCTCAGTTTCCAATAGGTGCAAGTACTTGTTACATAGCAGATGGGGAACTTCAGGACCTTGTCGCCACAGGGTGTTGTGGGGAGAGTGTCCGTGTGAACGGAAAGGGAGAGGGGACACGAGTGAACAACAGGGCCGTGAACCGGCCCGACAGGGCGGGTGCGACACCTGAACAGGTCCCTGGGGCAGGGGAGGGCGCGGCCCCAGCCGCTCACCGCCCTCGGGAGCGCCCCGGCAGGGCTGAGCGGAGCCCCAGGCGGAGGGATCGGCAGTCACCCCGGCCCGGCGCGACCCCGCACCGCGCTGGCACCAGTCCCGAGTCGAGCGCCCCGCGGCCCGGCCCGGCCCTCCGGCCCCAGCGCTAGAGGAGCCGGACCGGGCCGGGCCGCGGCGGAGCGGAGCAGCCCCCGTGCCCCGCAGACTGGCGGGCGGTGAGAGGGGAAGCAGGCGGGCGCGAGGGCCCCGGGCGGGGGACGGGACGGGGCTCGGTGTGGGGCGGGTGGATGTGCGGGGCCCGGGCGGGTCGCTGCTACCCCCGCCTCCGTCTCTCCTCAGCACGACGCCCGGAGCAGCGCGGCAGGGGCCGCCGGGGAGCCGCGCCGCCGCGCCGGGGCTGCTGGAGTGCGGTCGCTGCCGGTACCTGCGCACGACCAGGGGTGAGCGGGTCGGGAGGGGCCGCGGGGCCCCGCGGTGGCTCCGGGAGCCGCTGCCTTTGTCCCGCTGGAGCGGCGCGCCCGGCCGGGGAGAGGTTCCTTCCTGGCCGGAGCGCTCGGGCCGGGCCGTGTCCGCCCGGCCCCACCGCCACCCTTCCCTGCAGCCTGCTGCCAGATGCTGGAAGCGCTGCTCGCCGTGCTGATCCTGGTCTGCAGCTCCGTGTCCTGCGGCCCGACGGGAGGTTACACGGGCCTGCCCAGCCTGGGCGGCATCTACTACTACCAGTACGGCGGGGCTTACAGCGGCTTCAGCGGCGCTGACGGGGACCGGGCCCGGCAGCTGGACCAGCGCTTCCACCTGCTGAAGCTGCCGATTGCCAGGGCAGCGATGGCCGTGGGAGGGGGGCTTCTGGTCTTCCCTTGCGTGCTTATTTTGGTTGGTGTTCTACAGTTACCATGGCGTTTCCCAGCATGGCTGCTACTTGAATGCATCCTGGACATAATGATTGCAATTGGCATCGTGCCTGCTCTCTACTATTTCTTCCATTTTCTGCTGGAAGTTTATAATTCATCAGTGTGCAAAGAGAGAGAGCAGCTTTATCAAAGCAAAGGCTACCAGGGCTTCAGGTGCAGCCTGCACGGGGCAGAGATTGCTGCCGGCCTCTCGGGCTGTGTGGCTGTCCTGGCGTACCTGCTGAGCGCAGGCCTGGCTGTCTGGGGGTACAGGACAGTTCACAAACTGAAACAGAAGCCAGAACAATTATATGAGTTTTAGAATGATTCCTCTACTCCAGTAACGGTAAAGATTTTTGCCAGTCTCCTTCCTGAGACAAAGCAATATGTTTTTCCTTGCTCCGGGGCAGTACATCCTCAGTGCTGCAGCAGAACACATACTGAAGGCAGCTCTATATATGGCAGTCAAGCTGTTCCTGACTTGACTTTGCATTACTGAATTATTAGTGGACACAAAGTTAGTCCAAGGGCTTGTCTGCATCTGCATCTGTCTCTTAGCAGAGGAGCACTGTCCTCGTGTAGCTGAGCAGCAAACCGCCTGCATCACACGCAGCCTTTCATGTAGCATCTCACCTCTGCCATGTCTTGTTCTCCTCCAAGGAGATCTTGCTACAAGTGCTGCTATTACACACTCTGCTGATGAACAGCTTTATGTAGCTCTTTCCAAAGGGCCTGTGACTGCTCATGGAGAACAGAGCTCTTAAAAATGAGGGACTGAGGCCCACGGTTGTGGCAGTTCATTACTGCTTTCTTGTAGGTCTCTTCGAACTAACGGGGTGGTCTGAACACGGCATTTACAGAGCTGTCAGAGAATCCTGAAATAAACTTGCAAAATGATTAATACACTCAGCCTCATTTGTGACACACTGTCTTTTCAAACTCTCCTGGAGAGGGGACAGTTTTGTACAAAATGGTCTTTTACACAACTTGTATACAACAGTTTTGCTTAGAAAAGATGTCCAGAATTGAGAGAATCAGCAAAAACTTTAACAGTTCAAACAGGTGGTTTAAGATAGAAATATATTATTTTCAAATACATTTTAAATGTACAAATTGGGGAAATGAGATGCTGCTCTTGTATTATTTATTTTTTTAAAAGGTAAAATTTACTTAAAAAAAAACCCCTTGTTTATGAAATTAAACAGAGAAAAGTAGCACTAGAATCACAAAATCAAGCCTCAGAATAAAGTGTCACTTCAGAGCAGTGTCCACGATGTGCATGGTCCATGTAAGGATGGAACCATCACTGGCTTCACAGGCCAGTTCTGCCCATATTAAAAAAACAAACAAACAAAAAACAACAACAAAAAAAACCCACAAAAAACAAACAACCAACAAACAAACCAACCAACCAAATAAAGACCCCAAAACCCAAACACCAACCTAAACATACAAGAAACACGCTTTGTCTTGGATACACCTCCGGTTTCACTGGCACCAGTGACTAAATCCTCACAGTTACGAAACCCATGGAACATTGTTGCAACTAGAGATGCAACAGTAAACCAAATGCTAACTAGAAACACACCCGGTACTGGGGGTGGTTTGATTTCTCTTGATGCATTGAGCGTTTCCATGCAGGGATTGATGTGGACACTCCACTGCGGTCCTGTTTCTTCTAATGGTTCTGCATTTCCTGCGTGCTGCAGCTCCTTCTAGAGACCCACACTGCTGTCCAGAGCAAGTTCACGGAGCAGGACTCAGAAAGCTGCCTAACAACGGGTATTATGAACCGCACCCTCACAGTGTTCTGCGAGTCGGTTTTGTGGGATGGCGGGTGAGGAAGCAGCAGGGCTGGGGAGGAGCCATGGCCACGCAGCTGCTGCTCACACCGTGTCCGACTGCGACGCTGCACAAACTCCCTCCAGCCCAGTAACGGAATCAGAATATATATAGTTGGATGAAAGTAAAAATCTTTATTGCTAAGTCAGCTGAAAAGTTGATGCAAAAATATTCTTCCTTCTTGGACTGCTCTATACATCTGAATAAAGAATCAATGGAATAGTGTTTTCCAGCAATCTTACATTACTTGCCTCTCCAAAGCAACACAAACACAAGCCACAGTGCTGAGGGTGCATTCATTGGACACCCTACTCCCATACACGATAAAAATGGGGATTATTATAGGTGCATGCTAGAGTGGGATACAGAAAATATTGTCCTTTTTAAAACAAAAAACATGAAAAAAGATTATTTAATAAATGGTGCACTGCAATATTTCTTTAACATGCACTGGGTCATATGAGTCCAATTAAAAAAAGGTAACGTTTCAAAATGTGGAAAAAAAGAGGAATAAACATACTTGAGTCTTCAGGCAGCAATGGGACAGCAGACAACAATTGCACAAAACCAAAGAGGTGAACGTACGTACTGCCTGAAGACGGCCTTTGGCAAGAGACACGAAAGCCATGGCCCTGCAAGAGCACGGACACTCCGGAACGTCCCGGGCACAAGGAGCAGCGCTTCGGCCCCACAGCCCATCCCCGAGGAATCCCTGGAACAGGACTTGACCCCTGAACTGAGGGTTCTGATCAGGTCCTGGCCATCCATGGTGCTGCCTCCACCACGTTCCTGCTGCTGGAAGCAACTTGGAGCTTGTCCCTTATCCTCCATACTTGGGCCCTGACTACAACCTTTATGGGTTCCTTTTGCAGAAGCCTTTCTGGACAGGACAGGGCCGACAGGTCAGTGCCTTTAAAGCACCTGTTCTCAGCGAGCATGCTCATCAGCAGAGCCGGAATCACCAAAGACATGGACAAACTGACTCACCAGCCTAACTGGCATGTGGCTGCATGGAGCGGCCAAGTCTGTTAACACTGTTACCCAAGTCTGTCATCACCAGCAGGGACAAGAGCACCTGACGAGCCCAGGATGAGAACCTCTCTTTATTAGCAAGTCTGTTCGTGAACGGGACATTCTTAGTTATGTGGCTCTGTGCAGATGATGTGCCACCTGTGCAAGAGCCTCATACCAAATCAGGGAAGAGACTGAAGAACAGGAAGAGAACTGGGAAAACACTTCCCATCCCCTACTACGAGTCCTGCACTAGACTTGCTCATTCATACCTGTTGCACCAACAGCAGCACTCTGAGGGAGTTTGAAACCTAAGGTGGTGTTAGTAAGTAAGGTGAGGAAGACAAAGGAGAAGCTTTCTGCCTCTAGGGAGGCAGGAGAACAAAAGGTGGTGGTGAAGCACTCAGGCGGTGCTGCCCAGAGTAAGAAAAACAGTTCATAATATCAGCTTAAGCAGGGAAAGCTGTGGACTCTACCTCGTGTAACAGAACAAGCTGTTCTGCTGGGACAGTTCACACCCACAGAAAACAGGAGCTCTCTTTCTGTCTCGCAACCAGAAATGGCACTGGAGAATAAGGCTAAGCAGGAACTCCTTGCATTCCATTCTGCCACTACCAAGAGACGGAGCAGCCCTGAGATCTGCAGGCTCCATCGCAGAGTTTTATTTTCCTTAGTCGTCCCCCCTGAGCCGGGCAGAGCCGTTCACGACCCGCTCCCTGCGGCAATGCCAACGTGCCGGGCAACGCTGCTGGGTCAGACCGGCAACCACCCTGGATTTTCCACATCAGTGCAAGAAACAGACCTGATCTGCATTAACGTCTGCCCCTGTCCTAGTGCAAGGTTTGTCGCAGTCTTACTCAGAAAGAAGAGTGTATTTCTGCACCAGTCCTGTACTGAGCAGAGGCTGCTCTGCAGCCCTGGCAGGTATCAGAAAGTGTTAGGCTGGGCACCGATACTTGGTAAAATTCTCACCAGTGACTGAATTAAAAGTTACAGTCAAATACATTGGGATGAGCCTTTTCTGCATACTTAGCTGAAGAGAACACGAAAGAGGTTTAGGATTTAGTTTTTTTAATCTTTTCTGCTGTTGTTTCTCTGCCTCAGGGATTCAAATGCTGCTGTTTCTGTGATTCTAAGAATTAGCTTGTCTCTCAACTTCCAAATGAAGCAGGCATTTAAACAGCCCAAATTTGTGAGAGTTTAAACTTTGGAAAAAGTTGTGTTGTTTCACGATTACACTGTAACTAGCACAAAGTATATCCTAAAATGTTGCTCTCTTACGCATGGTAAAAATGCATTTTTTCCTAGTGAGAAGAAATTCAAGGTGCTTTGAAAATCTCAGTAAAACTCCATTAGATGTTGTCAAAAGATACATTGACAGAATTCTACAAGTAGTCTGCACAGTACGTCCTTCCGAGCAAGGCCTGAATTTGATCCAAAAATATACAACTCAAGCCCCTCAAAGCTCTTGAGAATAAACTTTCAAGTTTTCTTCATAAATATAATTAATAAAGAGGAAAAGGCACTAGCCCACATTACAGTCAGGATTATTGCACCACTGCTCTCTGCCAGCTAAGGAAGACAGATCCGCATGCTGCAGGGTCTGTTCACAACCACTGCACACGACGACCACACAGGCAGCTGACTCACCCACCCTGCACTGAAATCCTCACGGAATCGCTGTGCAGCTGCCGAGCTCACCATGAGTGGGACTGTTTAATATCTTTTCCAGTGCTGATAAGGATGTTATTAAGATGAAAAGTTCTGTTTTTTCCTTTTGCATTGAAAACTAAGCAAAAGTAAGTATGCTTCCACCTTGTTCACGGCCAAATTGGGCAAGTATCATGAAATGCAGGTTGCTGTGGGTCTGGAATACGACTCTTGTTTTCAGAGGCAAGCGAGGATGCTGCAGCTGACAGTGCAGAGGTTTGTGTCGGTGGGACACAGCACTGGACACTTCCCCAGCCTCAGTGCAGGCAACCAGGCTTCCTCCTAGACTGAGCACCTCACTGAAACAAGCATGAGCTCCTGGTTTAACCCCATGTCTTCTGGTACAGAAAGCCTCTCCTGTGAAGCATCCATGACAGAGGCAGCCAAGCTGTTGCTGAGCTGGGTCTGTGCTCTGCAGCTAGAAGCACTGGCTCTACACATCACCCTAATCAACCGGTCCAGAGCTGATCTTCCCTATGCTCCACAGAAAATGCACCAGTAGGCACCTATTTATCACTCAGCTGTGTATTTTCTCATCCTGCATAGGCTGATCCCACCATAACCATCACTCTGCCCTGCACCTGTGCTCATCAGAACACTGGTACTCCGAGTCCTCGACTGCCCTAACAACATCAATTGGGAAAAGCCCCCACTACACCTGCTGTGGAGTGCTCTCTCTCCCCTAGCCCTAAATAATAAAGTGCTGGGCTGAAGGGGAGATGAACAGCTTAAGTGCAATCAATGAAAGTGCTTGCAGTTAATGTAGGAAACCATTCTTGGGTCAGTTTCATTGCAACTGGCTGTATTCTTTCAAGGAATAACAAAGTCAGGTGCTGGGGGCCATGGGGGCTGCACCAGAAATATTCACAGGACTCCAAACACTGAACATTGCCTCTCAGCAGCGTCCTCACCCCCACACTCATGCCAGCCCTTCCTGCAGGGCTGGCAGAACCTCAGGGTTCAAGGAGTCACAGGCAGGCGCTGGAACACCTGCCTTCTTCCTAGTGCTTGCAGAGTTTCCAGACAGTCCCTAACACAGAGCTCAGCTGCTGGTCTGAGTGCCCATAGAACAACTGAGACTCTACAGCAAAAAGTGGACAGCCCAGACCTCAGCCCTCCCAATTCTTCCTCAACTTTGTTAAGGAAGCAGCAGAAGACTGTACTTCTAGCAGATCCCAGCTGCCCTTGGAGGGCCAGACAGCCCCTACGGTACAGAGCTTCCTGGCACAGACACTGTGGGAGCAGTACTTGTGGGGTTACAAAGCCGTGTCAAACTCCTCTGGCAGAGTCGCTGCATGATCCTCTTTCTGCTCCTGATCTGCTCCATTCTCCTGGTGCTGCTTCATTTGTGCCTTCACTTCCTCCTCCAGATCAGGTGGCACCACAAACTGATCCTCTGGCTCCATCTGGGATGGAGCAGCAAAATAGCCTGTCTTCTTCTTGGGTGCCTCTGTGGCTACTTCGATGAGGTTGAGGCTCTCCTCCAAGGGCACTATGGAGCCATTGGAAAGCTTCTTTCCATAAAGACAGCATGTGGAAAGAGATTTTTGCAGTTCACACTTTTCCTTGACCCCTCTCTGCACAGTGTTGCTGTTTACACTGTTCTGCCTCTGAATGATGAGGACAAGCCCAGCACCATCCTCTGGCCCTGGACCAGAGGAGCTGTACTCTGCAGCAGGAGGTTCAGACTCCAGGCCCTTTTCTTTACAGCAGTGGATGTCCACCTCTACCTCCACTTTACTGCCATTTGTCATCACACCTTCCACAGGCTGCTCATCATCGCTGTCTAGACCATTGTCAGACTGGTTGCTAGAGAAGGTGGCACTGGAAGGCTGGCGCTGAAAGATGCTGGAGGGGGGCACAGGATGCAGGCTGCAACGCCGCTCTTGTCGTGGTAGCAAACTGCCATCAAGACCAACAGCGTTGTGTTCATCTGAAGCAGTAGAGCCCACCTCGCTGCTCACCTCAGAAGCAGACAGTTCACTGCTGAACTCTGAAGCGATCCCACTGCTAGATGAAGGAGTTGCTGGCTTGGTGGTGGTGGAACTAAATCCCCCAGGACCTGGCAGTGTGAGGCCATGCATCTCACACGTGCAGCTGTCCTCACTGATGTTCAGACAAACCACCATTGCACCTACATTGTCCTGGCAACCATAGCTTTGGGCTAAAGTGCAGAGTTTCTTTGCAGCAGCTAGTGGGTCGTGCAGGTGGCGCACAGCTGAGATGGCCTCTGTGTAGGACAGGTGTTCCCACAGAGCTTTGTTCCCCAGAAGCAGCAGCTCATCTTGTACAGTCAGTGGAATGGAGCTGACGTGTGGTTTGGGCAGGATCCAAGGATGCAAGTACGTGCAGCCCAGCATCCGAGTACAGCAAGTCACACCGTTGACCTTGTTGTCCTGCAGACAAGAGAAACAGGGCAGTTGCACTAGATCTGCCACTAGATCATCTGGAGGACAGACCTTCCCCTGCCCATGTACTGGTTTGGGGCACTGAGGAATGCCAGTGCACAGCTCCAGTGCAGGAGAAAGGGACCCAGGTCCAAGTGCCGTGGCACAGGCATTCACTGTGCCTGATCACCAGGTACAGGAACCGCCCATCACCCTGCTGGCAATAACACAGTTTTATCCCACAAGACTTTTTGTCACCTTCTGAAGAACTATACCAAACTATTCTGAAACCTGACGCACGTCAATCAGAGAATCTGAGTCATAAGACTAACACAAAATTTATTTTTTCAGTATGAGTGAGATAGTGACTTTTTACTTTCTCATTGCAAGGCCAATTATATAGACATTAAATAATTTCTGTGTATTTTCTGTTTCCTGCATTTAACATATACCTGTGTTCTGAGGTATGGACACTACATCCCAAGCAGAACGAGCAGGTGTCTCACACTCCTGCTGTAACCTGGGCTCTCCTTCCTGCTCCTGCTCGATAGTCCCCCTGGCCAGCTTGGCACTAGTCTCCCAGCTGGAAAATGGCCCACAGTCCTTTGAAAAGTCAGGGCATACTGAGTACACAGCTTCCCCAGTGTTTTGGATTTAAAAGTGCTCTTAATTTCTGTATCCTCTGGGTGCTAAACATTGCTGCCGCTGCTAAGTGTCAAAAGACAGCAGAGGACACGTGCAGCGAAGTCTCCTTAGACAATTATTTCAGTTTTATTTTTCAGAATCCATTAGTCAGTTTTGAAAACATTTAACATGCCACATTGACTCTACACTTGTTTTTAGTCAGAGTAGTATGGAGTATAGCACTTCGCAGAACTATAACACATTATATATATACATATATATAAAAACAGATTATCCCTGTCAGAAACACTTTTATCAAACAATCTGATGCTTTTAAAAAGACCCACTGAGCATAAAACTCACACGACTGGCACTGGTTTCTCAGATCTTCACTGACAACTTATTTTCCAGTTCTTTGGAACTTCCCTGTTACTTCCAAGTTTTTAGAAAATTAACCTTTAGAGTTCTCCAGAAATTATTTTAATACTTTTGCAAAAAACTATTGAACATTTCTGTCTTATTTTGTGCTAAAATTTTTACTTGTAATATACTTTATATCCATGTTCTGCATGTCTCAAGGACCGCTAATCCTGTACCTCCACTGAGCAAAATATAGAAGAAATCCAAAGAGAAACACCAAAGATATTTCATGAGTTTTGAGGAAAGATGATTTCCCAGGCTCTGCTCCATTTTCCAGTGGCTCCTTCTCCACACCCACCCAAGTCACACACGATATTATGGATCTCCCCCTCCTTTAGCTCCACACCTGTTGTCTTTCCCCTCTCTCGCCCCAAGCCATCCTTGGCATCCTGCACCTGTAGTCCCCAGGCCATAATGAATGTTTAAGATCATGTCATTCTGAATAGCTAATCAGCAAAAGCAGCAGGGCAGAAAGCAACAGGCAGGTCACTCGAACACCTTCACACCATCCTCTCCCCTGGAGTGCTGTGCAGGTAGCAGAGCTCAGGTGTTTGTACCAAGCTCCTGTAAAAAGGAGGGTGGAAGATGAAGTGAAAAGGGTCCAAACCTACCTCTGTTATAATGGCTTTTTGCTCCTTGACTCTCTTGGCTTCTTCTGAACATTGTTCAAGGCTGAAGACTTTGGAGAGAGGGAGTGGTTTTCCACTTCGGCACAGAATGGCTTGGCACGTCCCCACATTGGCCACCGTCAGAAAAAAGTTGCTGACTGGGTCAGCCATATCATGACGAATGTAGCAAAGGACAGCAGAGGAACCCAACTTCTGCCCGGCCATGCCCAGCTTCCTGTAGGAGCAGAAGGGGTAGGAAGGCTCCAGACTCCAGTGATGGGCATTCTGGAGGGCTGCCTCACCCACCTAACGCATTAATATATACCTATGCAGGTCCCACCAGGACCAGCTTGCTCACTGTCCTACCTGTGGGAGACCAAGAAGGTGTTGGACATGAACGTGGTGTCTGACTGCTGTATCTCCTCCAGGAGTACATCGGCCATGGTGCACTGCAGCAAGCGTGGCAGCTCCTCATTCTTGTCACCATCAAACATGCCATACACAGCCTCCACCCCCTCTGCAAAGCTCCCCAGTGCCAGGGAGGACACACATAGCCTGTTAGAAAAGCATATGAGCAAAGTTAATATGTCTCGAAAGATTATATTGTCCCCAAAAACACAGCCATCAGGCACCTTGCCATGAGTGCTGTTCTCACAAGGCAGCAAAGCCACTGTCCCTGCATTCACTGCCCCACGAGATGTACAGCTGCAATTCTTTATTAGAACTCCCCAACCCTCCTTGACCACACTCAGGAGAGGGCAATGGGCACAGACGGCAAGAGAAAGAAAAAGCATCTCTGCTAGGGTGGGAAGCAAAGCTCAAGCGGCCCAGGATCAGCATGAAAACTCAGGGAAAGGACAATGCAGAGACTTAAGTTACCAAGACTGCACAAGAGACCTGGAGAGACAGAGGGACAGACAAGTTCTTGAGCAAAACAGTTCTGCTTGGGTGCCAGCACTCTGAGAAGACAAAGTGTCAGCATCCAGCAGACCACAATACTCACTTATTTCTTTGGCCTGCCATCTCAGCTACTCCATGACTCCAGAAGGTAGAAGTGAGTACTGAGTCTGCCATAAGGGAGGGCTTAGCATCAATCTTCAGTGTGGTAATGTGACTACAGAGAGAGAAGAACAGAAGTCATTCTCTCCTAGACCCTGCTGAACAGCTTGTGGCCAAAGGACCTTGCCCAGCCTAGAGTTTTAGACAACAGCCAGTGAAAAAGAACTGTATCTTGGAGAGGAGTTTAAGGTCTCGGCATGGCACATTATAACATCATGCAGTGCTGTGATACGTACTTTACCATCCCGGTTCCCCTTCCCTGTGCAGGTCACTATTGAGTTGGCATCTCCACGGCTCACCTGAAGATTTCCAGCGTCTTGTGTTCTAGCACCAGGTTTGTGTTTCCACTCAGGTCCAACTCTTGCAAGGCAGCTGGCAGTGCCTCAGGGATTAGGATTTCAGTTAACTCATTGCAGCTCAAGTCCACAAACTGCAGTATCAAAAAAAGCACAATGACAAAGAAAATATTCTCTGTTCTCTAATGTGATCAGTTCCTCCACCACTCCTTCCAAACAACACATGACCCCACAACTGATTGTATCACACAAACAGGTCAGGAAAATGGGTCTGATCTACCAGTAGAACAATTTATAAACAGTAAATACTTATAACCTGCAATAGCCAAGACTCCAATACTGAAAGAATAGGTCAAACTAAAGATCATAGAAGGCCTATATATACAAACCTGCCTCACTACAGAACGCTCTCTCCTGTCTCAAATGATGAACCAGAAATACACCAAGTCAGAGACAGATGGTAAAGATGAATGAGAGATGAGCCACCTTTGATCAACTCTGAAAAGCAACAGATCTAGAAGGCATATTCTGTGCCCTCTTCTCAGGCTGATCAAGCAAAATGCTGGAATCTCCCATTCCTCTCCTAGCAGGTACTCTTCATTCACCAACCCAAACTTTCCCCGATACTTCTTTACCTTCTCCATAAGAATACCTGAATACGGGGCAAGTGCAGGATCTCTGGAAAGATGCTGATTTCATTAGAGTGTGCAATAAGTGTATGAAGCAGCTTGCAGTTTGCCACTGTTGTGGGAATTGTTTTCAGTTTGTTGCCACTCAGATTCAGCTCTTCCAAGTGCTCCAACTTACTGAGTTTGCTGAAAGGGAAACAAAAGAGTACTATACCTTACAGGCAAGAACTTGTCACCTTCTGAACATCCCCTCCCTCTAAACGATCAACTGCACCACAAAAAAATATCTGATACTATGTAGTTTTCATACTAGAAAGACAGTGTGATATACTGGTTAAAAGAAGGAGATTAATAATTCTCACTGAAAAAGAACTTATGTAACTGAGAGCAACTGGAATAACAGTAGGAACACATGGGAGTCTCCAGCCTCCTAAGTTTCTATGCTGAGCATAGATTTATTTCTATTTAAACTTCAAATTGTAAGCCTGGTGCATGAATTAATGAATGAAATTACACGACCTGCACTGGGCAGGAGTTCAGACAAGCGTGAATGAGGGTGTTCTGGCAAGACTGAAAAGCAACAGAAGGCAGCGCAGTAAGCTGTGTGCCGGTGGCACAGTGGCTGCGCAGAAATGCTGCCCTCATCCCCACACACAGAACCACCGCAGCCAACAGCACCCTGTGCCAATGCCCTACACGTGCTGCTCCTCCATGTCCAGGAATGGCTGGCCTTGTCATCAGGCCCCAAGGGGAGCACCTTGCTTTGACACTGGTTCTGTACAGTCGCAGTAAGGCAAGCAACATCATCCTCCTGGGCATCACCATCTCGCCCCCCAGCACTACTTACCTTGCGGGGAAAGTCTGTAGGTTGTTGTTTGCCAGATGCAAGATCCGTAGGCTTGGGTGTCCCACCAAGACAGGGATGCACTGATCTGTGAGGTTATTATTGGTCAAGTAAAGCAGCTGCAGCATGCTCAGACTCTCCTCCTCTGTACATGCGGGTGGCAAGGACTCCAGGCTGTTTGCAGATGCATTCAAGTACCTGAGGCTAACCATAGCAAGTGCAAAAATCAGACTTTACATCATCTAAACTATTCCATCAACAGCAGGAAAAGGAGCTACACAATTGCCATTGTGGACAGAGCAACAGCATTAGACAGGAGGCCAGACAACACAGTGTAACATTCCCTACTCACATTAAGATTTGTGAGTCTACTAATGATTATTAGCTATATAGCACACAGCATTTAACAGCAAACAGTGCTGAAGAACCTGTGAAATGGGTGGGTAATACTGGTGGAAGCAGAATACATAAACTCTTACTCAGTCTTCAAAAGAAGGGTTGACATGTTTGAATAGACAGTTATGAAGGGTTGCTCATTTGTAAGGGTCTCTCTCGCTGTTGTCCAATGACCTGATGTACTTTCTGCTGTAATAACTGAAAATCTGAATGGCTTCTTACCTTTGCAACTACTTTTAAAGACAAAACTCTTCACACAGTAACATGACCTTAGAAACAGTTGCAACTGAAGCTAATTCTTCAGTTGACTGTTGGGTTAGGAAAGCCTCTGTTTTTCTGTAATTAAACAGTAACAGGGACCGATTCCCTCAAATCAGCTAGATGACTTCTTCATGGCACCTGAATCACCCTCTCATAAAGCACACGCCTCATCATCTCCTGTGCAAAGGGCACATTGCAAGAACCATCACGCAGATGCCACTATCAGCCTTTACAGCTCCAAAGATTAAGGCAGACAAAAGACACTCGCTACTGCCACTCACTTCAGAGCCTTGACAAAGAGCGTCTCCGGAAGTTTAGTCAACAGGTTGTGCTGCAGGTCCAGCACCTCCAAGGGAATGTGTTCTACAAGGGGTGGAAGGCTCTGCAGACGGTTGTGCCCCACCATCAACTTCCGAAGGCTCAAGCTGCTGAGGATCCTAGAAAGACACAGGGTTTTCTGTATCAGCTTGGTTCACTCCTCTTCACATCCACAGAGTGGGAAAGGTAGTATTTAATCATTGTAATTTGACTGTAGAGCAGATTAAAATACACTGATCCATAAAACAAACAATGACAAAGCAGAAAAACACACGTGGAAGGTGCTTCAATCACTGTGAACGCTTGCGAGTGAACCTACATTTCCTTCTATGCTACTGCAGGTCAGTACCTTGCAGTATAAACCTGTCTGTGTGCATACGCCAAGCACTGTCAGGCAGAAAAAAAAGAGAGAAGTCACAAAGGACGGATTTAAATGCCCGTTTTCACTTGCAGTCAGAAATAAGTTCTTCCCTTGCCAACTTAAACTTAGAGCTTTACCATGCTGCACAGCACTCCTGTATTACTTCTGAAGCTGTTGCCACATTCTCCACAATTGCAGTGCTTATTGAAGGAAAAAGGCTCCTCCCCATGAGCTGCAGAGGATTGCTTGCAGGAATTTTGAGAAAGGACATACGAACACATATGGACACAGCCTAGAACCACCCTGCCCATTTGCGTGAGGTGATAACTTGGGACAATATTCTGAGAGCCCTGCACAGAACAACTTTGAAGCGTGAAATGCTAAAGCTGCATTAGTGCACTGCTCCGCGTGGGCCAATTAATTCGGTTTCCTTCTGTATGCTGTGGCTTCTCAAAGCTAATTATACTGGGGAAAATAAAAAAAAAAAAAAAGCCATTCAAATGCAGATACACCAATTTCCTCATTCAAGCTGACCCATCCAGAGCTGGCTTGGGTACCTCCACTCAACACTGTCGTGCGTCAATTTGATACAACTCTGGTTTTGGTTAAAAAAGCGTAAAAGAGAACTTCACGGTGAACTATATCTCCTTACATGAGACTCTTTAGGCTTTAGTCTGCTGGATTACCTTGATCAACGGCTGAAAGTCAATGCTGGCAAAGTTCTAACTGTACACAAGATATACTTAGAGTGTTGACGACAAACACATTGGAAGAGATCCCTAATTTTTACATAGTAATTTTTATACAGCAATTAGTACTCTTCAGAATACACATTTCTGTGTCTGAATTCTGCAGGTTCTTTTTGCATAACATACTTAAAACTTGGTCTTTTTCATCCATTGGCATTGCTAAAATTATTTTCTAAGTTCTCATTATTGCATTCTTATTACATCCTTTTCTGCTTTCGATGCATGTAGCTTGTCTCTGACAACCATTAGAATGTCACTGTGAAGATCACTTCCTATGCCTGCTGCTTTAACTGCTTCAACCTGCTCTCCGCGTTTCTCCACTGTAATCCACCCTTCTGTTTAATTTCAATACAGCTTACCCTACACACTGTGTCTCATTCATTACAGTCATACCCCCACCAAACACACTTGTTTGGCTAAGAACATTTGTGCTTTGCTTCTTCCCATGATATCCCTGGTACCTTGTAGAAGTCATCATAAATATCTGCAAAATTGTATTAGTTCTTGGTGGCCCTTTACCACATTTCTGCAGAAACTGAAAAGGAAACACGGAGAAAGGAGTTGGCTACTGAATTGCTGTGAAAGCTACTTTTGAGATCAGCTATATTGTATCGGATATCTCTCTGTGAAAGGTAATAGATGAAATCTCTGTGGGGCAATAAAAGACATATTGGGGCCTCACCTATGACCTGTGTTCAGGAACACTATGGTAATACAAATAAATCATAGCAGTGTGTTCTACTTCAGATGCAAACAGCTGCAGCAGAAGCCAGAAGTATAGGATGAAAGTACCCGGCCCCTGTAATTCAAGAAGCTGATTTGGAAGTTAGTTCTTTCCAACATTTGAATACAGCTTATTTTCAATGCTGCACAGAGAAAGCAAGTGGATTATATCTGTGCACAACAAGGAACAAAGCAAGTGGAACAGCACTACTCCTCTCTCCTCAGTCAGCTCACCACAGAAGAAAGCTCAGCTCTGTATAAGAAGAAGGTTTGCTAACCTTGATGGAAGCTCCACAAGGAGATTGTAGCTCACATCCAAAACTTCCAGTTTCTTTGCTTCACAGGCCCAATCTGGAACACACTGCAGCTGATTGCTGAGAAAAGCAAGGGGGAAAAGCTGAACAGCAGCACTCCATATGGAACATAGGCTGTTTGAATGATGCATGACAGCAACAGCCAAACCAAAAACAACAGGCAGAAAATAAACAACAGTACCTGAGCTAGTCACATGGAATTTAGCTCACGGCTGGCTGTATAATGCAAACTGAGCTGGTGCATGATTGGTAGAAGTACTGATGCAAGGTTCTGATGATCAGGTTTTTTGTTTACAGCACTGACATCAGCAAAACAGGCCACCCTATGCTATCCTGCTGTTGTGCTTCAACCCAGAACCAAAGCAAAAGGTGCTCAGGTCCTCTGGGCATCCTGTCTTACGGGTCTCACAATGCTGCTCCGAGGGCAGACGTAAGCAACGAAGCCAACAGCAGGGATCACTGGCAGCTACTCTAAATGGTTGCTCCACAGACTCCCACCATTCAGCTCAGTAAGCTGTCACAAGTCCAGCGGTCCCTGCTTGGTTTTTGTGCTGCTGACAACCTACAGCTGAAGGACAGCCAGTCACCTCAACAGGTCGTGCTGGTTCAGAGGGGCTTCTGGTCTCGGACACTTGCATCACCCTTTAGTGCTGGGCTTTCCAGTTCTATTGTGAAGGCAGAATAACTTCCCTCAACTGCTCTCAGCTCTTTTGAAAACTTGAAAGCTCAAGAAAATTTCTGTAGAAAACAGCAATGGTATCCAAATACTTGCTTTATATTCTGTGGTGTATAGTTACTTACTGAGAGAGTTCTAGACATGTCAGTTGACCAGGAACTGGATAAATATTGACAGTTGTCAGACCTGATGAAGTAAAGCAAATAATTATGATTGCAGAGCTTCAGAGGGAAAACAGCACAGAGAAGCAGACAGTAGCTAGCAAGTGAGACCCATAGTCTTTATGAATACTCAAGGTCTCTACTTGTAGTTCCCAAGACAGAGTTCACAATTCATACATCTGCCATATCACATGACAGCTTTTCATTATCCCGTTTCTCCATCTGCCACGTGGGGCACCAGAACAAGGAAGAACTGTACTTTTATTTGTGGACTCCCAAATGCATCTCACTGGGAGAAGAATTCCTTGGACGGTAAACTCAACCCCACAACCTCCTCCCGTTACACAGCCTGCTTACACACATGCGTATGTGAGCCCTAGGAGCTGACCTCAGAAGACCCATCACACATGGTCTCACTACTGTAACATCAGCACAAGTTCTTTTGTGTGTGTGGGAGAGGGCAAAGGGCTATTTTAATTTGTTCCCAGGGCTTGAAGGAAGAAGGCAGGTGAGGAACGCAAAGAGACGTACAGTTGCTGTTGGCATAGAGGGCCCGCAGGGAGAAGCCGCTCAGCGTCAACTCTTTCAGCTTATTCCGCTCGCAGTGCAGCTGCTCCAGGCTGCCCAAGGAGCTCAGATCCAGATCTGTTATCTGATTGTCTCGTAAATCCACGTAAGTCACAGATTTGTTCCCCTCCAGAGTGTCAGCTGCTGCTCTTTTCAGGTTGTTCAGCCTAAACACTCAGAGATAAGAGTTCTAAAGTCAGAAAACAGGGCACTGAACATTGGACATCAGTAAGAAGAGAAAAGCAAGAAGAGGAAAGGAAGAGTTCTGGTGAAGGCTAATGCCAAAGGTGAGCACAGTGAAATGTGTGAGGAGCAATGGTGGGTTTCAGGTAGCAAATACAAAGAAAAACATTTCCTTTGTCTGCACTGCTATGTGAAACCATTTTACTAATTCCCCAGTGTTAAAGAGATTCTGAAGATTAGTCTAGAAGTCAGAAGCCAGGCCAAGGGACAGCTACTTTGCACAGACACAGGAAGCTAATGCTGAGACCAGACACTAGGCTGCCTTGCCACAGACAGAAAGTTCTTTGTCCCTTTCTGAGAGCTCTGCAGTCGGCAGCCTGGAGAACCAGAACCACAGCTCTGGGACGGGCACGGGGGAAGGCAAAAAAGGGCAGGGGAGATCAAAGAGCTACCGAAGCTCATGGTAACCGTGGAACAAAAGAGGAAACTCAAGGGCTGAGCCACATTCAGTAGCTTCAGGCATTGCTCAGTTAACCTTGCTTCTCTAAGTGAATTCTGCACTCCCTAAAAGCTAAACGATCAGTAAGAGAAAAAAATACACCTAGTTTATTGCAAAATGTGCTAGAAGTTACACAGCTCTTCTACTGTAAATGAAAGTGGCATCTGGTTCACACACACATGCAAGTTTTCCCCCCTCACCTCAGGTCCACACTCTTGATGTGACTCATACGGTTCAGCACTGCAAGGTCCAGGGTGTCCAGCGAGTTCCCTGCCAGCGCTAGTTTGTCTAAGACCACGAGTTTCTCACAAACTGCTGGCAGTTTGCAGAAGTTATTGAAGGAAAGCCCAAGACAGCTGAGCTGTTGCAGACTTCCCAGTTCTTCTGGTAAGGATGTGAGGAAATTCCCGTCAAGCCAGAAGGTCTGGAGGCTGCAGCAGTGAAAGGAGAAAGAAAATAATTCAACAAAGAGTAGTGAACACTAAGCATTTTCAGTGAATTTCCTTGTATAGCTAGCTCATCCAAATGTGGTTATTTTTCAAAGGTACCTAAAAGCTAATTTTGTTCTTATACACATAAAGTTACTGGAGTACTTTTATTATGCATGTAATGGGATTGAAACTGCATGTATGCAATACCAAAGAGCTCCTAAATTATTTTGGAGGTAAACTTCCACTTGTGCCAAAGATTCTAAGTTATCATAAAGAAAACACAAATCAGTACTTACATTGTAAATGGAAGATATTTACCAGTCACTTGGTTTCCTACAGACTAATAACTCCTCACATAGCATGCTGGACAATCTTTATAAGACCTATGACAAACTAAAACCAAAACCAACAGCAGCAACAGTACAGATTTGTTTCATAAGAAACAGTAAAAATAAACTGCAGCTCCATAATCCAATTGCTGGAATCTCATATCACTATTACGGCACTTATTCACATCTGTGGCACTTAAGCACAGTTTAATCACAACTCGTACCACACTAAGGCATTGGTAACATATTTTTACATTCTAGTTGTCTTTTCAGACACTCAGACAAGAACAGGGCAGCTTTCTCCTGCAAGATGAATTGTTTTAAAGTTTGCATGGCTTTTGAGACTCAAACCCACAAAATACAATTCCCTTATTATGATTACGTTCCAACAAAAAACTTCCTGTTTAGTAGTGTTAGAAATCCAATCTGGGGCCACGAAAAGTTCTTTTGAATAAGGGCTCAAGGGGTCACGACTATGACTGAACCCATAACTCAACTGTGAATCTCTGGAAACTGTAAGGCTGCATGCAGCTTTTTCCCCATAGTTTGCATGTGGCCAAGAGATCACTCTGGAAATGACTCGTCTATGTCTGCTGTAGCTGCAGATCCTCCTTTTTTAAAGATACATGCTAGAGGAAAAGCAGGCCAAAATGAACCAGTAGCTCAATACCAACATTTATCTAAACAAATGCAATAATAGTGTTGCAATTAAAGTTACCTAAACTTAAGCTTTTATGCATTCTGAGTAGCTACTGAAGAAAATGGAGTAGGTTTATACTCCAGCAAACACTAAGAAAAAAAATTTCAGAGGGGATTGCCCAAGTATTTCCATGTTAAAATCCTTTTTCTAGTACAAAAAGCAACCAATTCTGTAGAAAGCTATCAAAACATACCAGCGCTGACAAAAATCACTAGACCTCTGTAAGAAGCTACCACAGAAAAGTTTTATACAATAACTTAAAACTTTAATAGAAACTGTGTCATTATTGAAAATATTAAAAACAAATAATAAACAGAAATTCAGAAAGTCACACACCTCTGCAGGTGCAGAAAAGTGCGCATTAACTTATTTGAGAAACAACACAATTGTCTTCAGACAATGCTTCGTCTGCATGTCTCCTCATCTTTTGTACATCAGCAGCTGCAATGTTTTAATAGTAGTGATTAAGGAACTGCACCTGACACTGTCTTTGGTCCTATAAGGTACCCTTGTACTTTAAACTTGCATGCAGTTAAGAAATTTGCAATCATTTTTGTGCAAGACATTTATGAATACTCCAGCAATATAACCAGCACGTTCATCCATGTGTAAGGTCCTCGGGACCTAAGAGGTAAGTATATTTTTCCCTAGTTCTACAAAGCCCAGCTGATCTCCACATATGTTCCACTGTACTGATCTGTGGCTTCTGGAAATGTCCCTGACAGCATAATATTTAGAAACTCTTAACAGTTTTTACGCAAACATAACAATATTTATGGTTAACTGATAAGGCACCACCATAATAACAGTTTAAAAAAAAATTAAAATAGAATGGAGGAAGGAAATAACAAGAAAGCAGGCAAGGGAATGAAAGATGGCAGCAGATGCAAAGAGAACAAGATACATTCAAATTTACATAAAAACTGGACATAAACCTGCAAGAAATCATACAAGTCACCCCAAAGTAAAAACAACAAACAACCCCAAACAAAACAAAACAAAAACCCCAAAACACACATTCCACAGAGAACACAGAAAGCTTCGAGTTTACTAAACCTAAAGTGAGATATATTCATATGCTTAGAAGCCTTCACGTTGACCCTAGTTCAGTAAGGTGGCACCTGTGATTCAAGGCATGCTAACGACTCAATTGTCTTCCTAGAACACTCAAAATAGGCAAAATCCATTAATGTCCTCTATTAGAAAACTGATTTACACTAATACATTTTACAGAGGTAGCAGATCAGGGAGGAACTCCCAAGTGATGATCTTGCTGTATACCAGTGAGTTTAAACGGTAACTGTATAAACATACTGTAATATCTTCACTTTCAAGGAAAAGCAAAGGTTATTGGACACCTTGGTTCTCGATGTTCTGCGGGGTCAGATCCATCTCTCAGTCTCCAGGGGCAGGACAGGCTGCCCCAGCTCTCAGGGGCCTTCACGCCAGCTGCGCTCAGCTGAAGCACCAAGGATGTTTATGACCACGGACAAAAACTATATACTCACTTCAACAGTTTGCCAATCTGGCTTGGCAAGTAACGAAGCCCATTGCAGGAAACATTAAGCTCTGTCAGAGTAGAGATCTCGCACAGTGATACAGGAAACTCTCCCAGTCTGTTATGAGACAGGTTCAGGCTCTTCAACTGAGAAAACCTATTGGCAAGAATACCAGTTAATTCACAAACCTCCATAGTCTCAGAGCAAAAACATACAAAACCAGTCAGAAATAATTTTTAAGTCTTGGTACACTGGCAATACAGTCAGCTAACTCATTATGTTTTAAGTCACTGATACTTCTTAACACAGTAGCAAAGCAGAAAAGCGATGAAATACCATGGTTTTACTGCAGAAACTAACAACCCTCTACCCTGACTCCTGACAGAATAACTCCTAGTGACTGTTACTAAGGTTAAGGCTACCAAAAATACTCAGTTCAAAAGATTTACCTACAAATAATTATTTAGAGCAACAGTCTATAATTATGCAGCTTGGGAAAACAGGAGCTGAAAACATTAACTGGAGCTATTCCAAGAATAAACCAGACCCGGGGAGCTGCCTGTCCCAGCTGGGCACACCAGCCCAGCAGGGCTGTGGAAGGAAAGCAGGAATCCAGCGCGGGAACAGGAGGAGCCCTGAGTGCTGCTCGCGTGTCAGAGCGCTCGCAGCTGTGGCCACGCCAGCACCGACCAGCGTCCCCGTCCCCGCGGTCCGGCTGCTGCTCCAGCTCCAAACAGGGAGAGCACACTGAGCACAGCGCGGGGTCACCTGCCACAGGTTCTTCTCAAAGAGTTCCTGCCTCTTTCTACAGGAAACAAAACTATTTTCCACAAGTAATAACCCATTCACCCCAAACTGGAACCATCAGAAATTAATTCAGTGGGGAAATTAATATCTTACTTTTATGAGACAATTGCAAATCTAACGTAATGCACCAGAGGAGTACTTCTTGGAGACATATCCTTCATTTATCTGCTTAACTGCCATACATTCTGCTAGGCAATAGACATGGGTTATTTGCTTTGGAAAGCACCCTGTCACATAAATAAGGGCAAAGATATTTGATGTTGCTGCAGCCATGAACACATTCTTTTGTAGTGCAACTGAAAGCCAAGGAGAAAGATGCTGTATTGGTAATAGCCTTCCTAAAGCAAATGTATTGTATGATGCAAAGATCTAAAAATGGTACAAAAATTGGAAACTTGCACACAGAACTTCACAACAAAAATGGGAAAAAAGGAAACAATGAAGATAAACCTACAGATTTGAACTTTCTTATTAGCTGGTTCAACTTTTAGAGATTTAAAAAAGATCACAGTTCTCAGAGTTTGAAATAAGTTAATGCTTTAATGAAACTGCTTTCTCTGCAGTTCTACAAAGCCTTTTCCTATGGCACCTGCATTAGCACTTTGCATTAGCGGAGTGTGGTGAGAAGCCATGGCACTAAACACAGCAACATAACCAACTTTTAGAATTCATCCCTCTGCAACAACATCAAAGCAAACACAAAAGGGGCATAAAAGTTTCCAAAAGCTGGAGGGAAACTGGTATGTGACAGAGCTCCTTGAGCAGACTGCCGTATTCAGTGGGGAGGATAATACTCAAAAGCCTTTTGAGTTCCCCTTCTGCTCCTTCTCCTTTGCCTCAATATTCTCAGCAGCAAGGACGTAGGAATGGAATGCAAACCCAATTCTCATTCCAGTTGTACACATGAACCATGTATTACAGGGAATAAGGATCCCAAAATCGTTACGGCTCCTCGACCTTTGGGTTGTGCTCTCACGGGGCATATTGAGATCAGAGCAAAGAGGGATGGAAACACAGCAAGAAGCCCCCCGTGGGATGGCCATCCTCTGCTCGGCAGCCCCAACTGCTGCTGGCCCCAAATGTTCCCAATTTAATGCAACAGCCTGCTGTGTCACCAAAGCGTCCCAGTACAGCTCTGTATCAGCTAGCTAGAACGGTGATAACAGACAGGCACATGTACACACACACTTGTCAACAGAGATCAGATTTGATAATGTTTTCTAGAAAAGGAAGATACTTGAAAGGCAGTACACTACAGAAAATATAAGCTAGGAGAGGTCACAAAACAGGTGGGGTTATTTAATTTCCTTTGCTTAACACTTCCAATTATTTTGTTCCATTATTTTATAGTTATAGCTAATGAGATTTCTAGAGCTTCAAAGATTTTCTCAGAGGAAGAGATCTGATCATTGCAAAAAATGTTGCTGTTTGGAGCTGTCCATCTCTGGGCCCTGATAACACCTACTGCAAGTGAGCAAGTTCCTTCATTTGAGGCTGTGACCTGATAAACATCCTAAAAACCTCAGAAAGAAAATCTTTTCAAAAGGCAACGAGCAGCCTTATGTGGGTTACCTAATGCTACCTGTTTATTCAAGACTGTGTGAAGTGAGGGCTTCTTTTATGGCTTTTGTTTGAGGATTTCAGCTTCATCAGACATAGTCACTGCCAGGAAAAGAGTTGAGTTTCTGACATGTCAGATCTCTTGTTGACTACATGCAAGGACAAAAGAAATTTCAAGCCCCTTTGCTGATCCTGTGAACCAAGGATATTGCATTTTAGAAAAGAAAGTTCTGATATGGTTTTCAACATCATAAAATGTATTTGAAGCGAGGAGTAGAAAGCAAAATCTTGAATTATTTTAAGCAGCTTTTCCAATAACAGACTTAGTACAATTCAGCAACTGGAAAACTTTTAAACAAGTTTGGAAGTAAAACCAGACTAGACTCTGGCTCTCAATGAAACTGCAAAGAATTCCCACAGCTGAGCATGTTTTTTCCCTGTATACCCACATGGATACCTAGGTATCTCACTACTCTGTTAGAAGAAAAATGAAATAATGTGGTAATAGGCTCCTAGACATAAAAGAAAACTAAACAAAACCACACCAAAATCCCCAACCCCAACAAAAAACTGCAGTTTTGCAAAATTTCTCCAAATAAACTTTTCTTAAGGCACGTGTTCCAAACACAGAGGCATTTGACAATATGACTGAAGGCCTCCTAATGGCTTTTGAAATGCATAGAGAAACTCCTTGAATTGTTTTTAGCATGTCTAGCATAGAAACCAACAGACTAACCTTCTCTGGATCTTTAGGGTTTTCAGGAATTAATTTTATAATATTTTTGTAAGACTCCTTCACTTATCTAAGATGGCTACATCATGTTTCTATTCCCCAATACATACCATCACACAACTGCTACTCTCTTAAAAGCAGATCATTACAAGTTGCCAAAGCAAAGTTGGAGTCTCTCAGGCTCTCAGCCAACTCCAAATGCACATTAAGAACTTTCCAAAACAGGCTTTTTCAGGTCTGCACTCCTTCCTACAAAATCTTACCCACAGCAGCAGCATTGTGCTTTCCCTCATCTTTCATTTTACACCCCAAAATGTTCTCTGTTTAGCAAGTAGCCTTATATCACTATTGCATCTTGTCCATACAAATGGCATATTGTCCTACAAGGCTCAGCTCAGACCCAAGGTAGCACAGAGACTGTGGAAGAGAGCTCATGAATACTCTAAATTGTTGGAAGCTTATGCCTGCCAGTGCTGCTCAGGTCTGCTTCCTAGTCCCCTCATTTGTTAGAGCTTCCTGAAGATCAGTCTTTTTACCATCCCCAAGAAAACGGGCAATACACTCCCCCTCCTCTTCGTCCCTGGATGCACATGTCAAGAACTCCAAATGCAGAAGAAACATAATTCTTTGCAGACCTGCAAAGAGAGTCGAGACTCCCTGCTCCACTTGATCTCATAAAATTGTGTCGTAGGTTGAGGTAGGTGATGTCTTGACTGTAGAAGAGGTGCTCAGGTACTTCCTCGAGGCTGTAGCATGAAAGATCAACCATGCTAAGTCGCATAGACACAACCTGAAAAGAAGAAGAAAGACCTGCAGATGCACAACAATTTTTATCTGGAAGTGTGATGGAAGGCCAAAGAATGCAAGTAGTAAACAATGTGCAAGAAGAGGAAAGAACCCCCTTGTACTCACACCAGGTAGAGTCCACGCAGGAAACTGAGTCCACGGAGTACGATTTTATGCCATTTGCTACTAGTTTGTTCCTGCAAACCCCCGACAAGGATGCGTATCTGGATACCAACCAGGACACACACAAAGTCCTGCTCTGTATGTGCAACATGTGCCACCTAAAAGCTGGATGGTAAGAGAGCCAACCTCATGGAGAAAACCGTATCATGGGCTGAGGAAACTCTGGTGAGAAAACATAATCTTTGAGTGCCTTCCAAAGATGTGACCAGCAAGAGGAAGCAGCTGACTTTCCAGTTTACAGAACCTCTGTTTCGCCTAGCTACTTCTTTTGACTTTCTTTTGTTAGCTTGTTCAGGGCATAATATTAGAAACATAACCTATTAAGATGAGAAGGCATCATAAATTACAGTTTTGCAACATTTCATAAAGTCTTTGTAAATATCAGATCTACTTTCACTACACACGCTTTGTTTTGAGGCCGCCAGTGCTGCATTCCAGGTTTTATGAGCTGCTTTCATATTTCATCACATTTTTAATATACATATATACACACATATATATATGAGGTCAAAGTGTGGGTCAGCATTGAGCTATCACCATCTAACTGTACTTTAACATGGAATAAGGATGCAGCTCTGAACAAAGTACATTTCCATGCTGACCTATGGTCGCTTGTGTTAACTCAAACCTACTATCATACCAGTCCAGGCCACAGTTTAGGCAGATTCAAGGACGGGAACAGACGAAATTTATAGATTTCTATGGCTGTAGAGCCAACCAGTCCCTGTGGTTTGCTCTAGTGACCTGCGATCAGCTACTCTCAATAGGTGCAGCAGGGGTGAAAAAAATGCAGAACTACTACTCAATGTTGTTGCACAGGCAGATGGAGAAGGCTAAAAGAAAATCTCTGAGCACATAAGAAATGAAGAAAGCTGGAAAGCGTCCTGGGTACTTTCTCCAGCATCCTGGCCACGCCTGTGCCCGCACGCCAAGCCCGCACCAGAACCCTCCTAGCCCCGCACCCACCGCCCAAAGCGCCGCAGTCCCCAGGCCTCACCGTGGCTGCCCGCCGCTGCCAGCGCTGGCACTCTGACAACGTCTCAAAGGAAACGTGGTACGTCTGAGCCTGTGCTCCCGCAGATGTGAAAGCAAGTGTGTACTGACGACGCTTTATCTCCTCCACCTGCAAAGGGAGAGTTGAAAACAAAACAGTCTGCCTAAGTTCCAGCAATTACAATGGATCTGAAGCCTGGAGCGAGGTATTACTGACTACCAGTAACATTACCTTTTGCTGAAAACACAGTTGTAAAGTTATTGGAGAGAAACACAGAAGTAAATTGTTCTTAACATCTTTCTGCTGAAGCAGATCCAAGAAGTAATAATTTCCAGAATGCCCCTTCACAACATTGGCTACTAACGTGAAAGCAGAACTAGTGTCTCCTTGTTTTGTTGGCCTTAAAGCTACTACCTAAGCAAAGCAAGTAGAGAGGGGTTGTACAGCTCTCTGCATATGTCCATGCAGTAATTTGCTACAAAAGCCTAGATTAACCTCCTGTGGATAATACCCATCGTTATAATCCCTTCTCCCTTTCTAAGCCACAGGAAACCAGCAAACCAGTCTTACCTTCCCTCCCACAAGAGGCAAGATGTGCATCTTCCCTGCGTGGCTGTCTTTCACAGAGGACACAATGAGGCACGTACCACAGAGAATTACCAAGCGCTCTGCCCACTTGTGCAACTGGGTCTTTCCTTTGCGTACATTATAGATTCCGGAGAGCAGGATGCGATCCAACTGTTCCACTTGACACGGCTTTTCTGAAGAAAAAGGGGATATTAGCATTTACTTTCCATTGAAGATCTTCAAAGGTCCCTTCCAACCCAAAGCATCCCATGATTCTATCACTCTAAGTAATGTTTCTCTGGCTAAAATGCATTACACTTCATCCCTTATGTTTGCGGCTGCAGGCTTTGCAAAATTATTACATAACCCTCCATAGCATTCCCTCTAACTCCTCCCCTACCTTTAAGAACTACTTTGTCAGCATTTGCTTTTACTTTCTTACAACAGGTCTCCTGAACACTCTTCAATCTTCACACTTCTTCCTTCACAGCCCCTTTCTAAGCAGGACTACTCTCCCATGTTGACTGAAACTACTCAGTTCCATTTTCTACCTACTTGCTTCCACAGAGTCACTGTGCCTGAATCTTCAGCAGTTCCTGCTTGACATACCCCCCAAAAATTGCTCTTTTTTTCCTCAAATGATCTCTGCAGCCCTGTGCTTGATGCCTCTCTTCCTCCCAGCTAAAGTAACTACTGACTCCCGCCTCCTTGCCCTGTAAATCCAGGCTATGAATGTCATGCATCTCTCCATCTGCATTATACTTCTACACTGCTTTTTGTGTTCTGCACACAGCTCCCAGACAGAAGGGGTTTGTCTTGGGCAAAGAGGTAGAGAAGCTGATTGTTTATGATTCCATTTTTTGGCATTGAATAAACAAATGATGGCTAGCAGCTTAGGCTAGCCAGCCCCACTACACAAGAACAGCTTTCCATTAAAAGCACTTCAATTATTCTTCTGAAATGCAAAAAATACACAGGTGAAGTATTTAAAAGTAATGAACTAATTTCATTATCAGATTTTCTCCCCCTTATTTATTTTATATTTACTCTTTACTTCAGTTAATTCCTTTTCTGACTGCTAGCACCATACACCAACAGGCCCACGACTCCTGTTCTGTTGCTCCTCATGCACATGGTATCCTGGCCAAACCAATTCCACAGGCCACTCACAGGCCTCGCTTCTGCAAGGAACTGCAGGGGGTGTCCAAGGGCAGCCTGCGTGTGTATTAACCAGGTGGCACCTTTGCGCTCTGCCTCCAGGCTGCAGAGGTATTTGACCAGGACCTTCCCTGCCCATATCCACACATATCCTTGCCCAGATCCTCCTGTGGAGCTCAAGCCACATATAGGATCAAGAGAAATAAAGAACTGTGGCTTTTTCTTTTAATCTTGAAAACTCTTCATTTCAAGAAATGCTGACTGGTACTGTGGGTGTTTGACGTAGCCATCTGTGAACCCAACAGGTCAATGACTCGGGCACCAGATGAGTTCCACCTCGCAGCTCAGGCTACAGGAGCAGCGAGTGTGCACACGCACAATTTCTTACCACTGTAAAAGCGAATCATACAGCTGAGATCAGAGTTTGCTGCCTCTTCCTGCATTCTGACCGGATCGTCAAAGCCCAGCCCAGCCAAGTAGTCATACACAATCTGAAGGGGTTTTTCTGTGGGCTCCAGCCTCCTGTCAAAACATACAAGAAAGTAGTTTGAGAACACAAAACAGACTAAACAAGTCACGTTGCAGCTAAAGTGTAAGGAACAGGCTGGTTGTCGTGCTCCTCCGCTGAGGTCTGGCGAACACCCCAGGGGCTGCGTGGCCTGTTCATCAAGCGGCACTTCAAACCACGGCACTTGCTCTACACTGCAGGGGGGAAGCGGGGAGGAAAAGCAATGGCATAAGCCAGAGGACCCATGGTGATAATTTCCATTCCATGATTTAAGGAGCATCAGGAGGAAACAATGACAAGAAACAAAACCAAAAATACTACACAAAAAGAAGATGCCAAATAACTAAAGAAACCTATGTATAATGACTGAAAGATATAAAAACAACTCTGCTTAAATTTCTCTTCCAAACGGAGCTGGGAGCAAAGCATATAGAATCCTCCTGAAGAATGACTTCTAAAAAGAAATAAAATAGAAATTTCCCATTCTCTTTAGTTCTCATCAGTGCAAGATTATAATGCTTTGGCAAATTACCTCAAACTGCACATTGAAATAAAAGATGCTTTTAGAACTACAACACACCACAGGAAGGATTCAGTGGCTAACTTGAATAAATGGCAATAAGAGAAAGTTCTCATGAAACATCAGGTTTAGTGTATTCAGAACAGAAAAGATGTTTTCTGATCCTCTCATCTCACTTCTTCCAGAGAAGCCGAATTGCTATTTTCTGCAATAAAAATAAGAGTTTCATGCTAAATTGGAATAAATTTTACCACTTTTTTTTTTTTTTTTTAGCTTACCACCATTCTGTAAGCACTAGCACCATGACTATTCACTGTATCCTTGAACTGACTACATAAAACCATACAGATGCTTCTTGGTTCTACATTTATGTTTATATTCTATATTTATATTCTTGGTTCAAACCACTATTTGGCACATTCACTCATATGCCCTCAATCCACAAGCCTTCCTGAACTGCAGTTTTTGCAAGTTAAAGCCTCTGTCCTCCTCTTTTTAGTATTTAGTACACTTGGCTTTTACATAAATATATCCAGCGATACTGAAAAGCAGTGCTTTCCAGGTAATACTGAATGGCAAACCACCTAGAAAAACCCGTTGCACTGACTTAGTGCTCATCACTCTGTCCATCTCTGCCTTCCCGAGCGGTTACCTTTCTTTTAGCCACAGATCATTAACAGGGCAACTGAACAGGGCAAGTTTACCTTTCTTCATTCAAACAGACACTAACCTGTCATAAAAAAAAAGCTTACACTGAATAACCATTTCCAACTTGTACGGTATCAGCCAACAAGGCTTATTGTTTCGTGCATTGTTTTTCTACCAAAGCCATCCCAACACAGCATCAGAGCACGGTTTGGGTTGAAGGGACCGTCACAGCTCCCCCAGCCCAGGATGGAGCAGGGACATGGTCACCGACCGGCTGCTCGGAGCCCCGTCCAACACCACACGCTGCAACAGCGACTGAGGCCTTTGGCAATCCAGCTCAACATTTCAAAGCATCAAGTTTGTTCAGCAAGACCTGTTTTCTATCAAACTTTATTGACTTGCATACATCATTTATACTGTGTGTTTTAACATGAAATATTTTATTACTGTATGTACCAAACCTTTCTGCTTCTTCTCACCTGAAGAACAAAAATATTTCTGATTTTTTAAAATTATTAAACTATAGTATTTCCACTATTACTGACAGCTTTACAAAAGTCGTATCATAACTAAGGCAGGACTGTTTTCATAAAACATGCACCATTTACAAGTATCTAGTCACCCAGACTCCCTTTGCAGTCAACAGGACCTTCCTCAGGAAGTAAAATGACCTCAGTATTTCAAGCACATACATCACAACTCTTGATTTCACAGACAGGACCCCTAGATCAGAAACAGGATTACTCCCAAAGTTCTGGTCCAAAACAACAAAGATTATGGCCTAAAAAGACAATGTAGTTGATACACAGCTGATTAAAAAAAACAGTTCTTACCACTCAATGTTTGCTAAGACTGATCAGTGCAACTCTGCTCCCCGCTTTGTTTTACAAGGAAATACATCGACCTGCTGGCCAGACGGTGTATATGAAATAACCCCCTTCCTCCCACTGCAGAAATTGTCTCTCAGAGCTTCTCCTGACTACTTAGCTGATGTCAGGCCCAGCAGACTCTAGTCTTCAGCCATCAGAGTTATTGGCAAATTTCAACTAATAAGCAGGCTTCAGTTAACAGACAAAGGAGGAAAACCTTCATCTGCATCTTCACATCCACCCAAAGGATCAGTCCCCGATAGAATTGGTTTGCTTTGAAACCTGCTCTTATTCCTTCCTTGAATGGACTAGTAGGATTTAAATTCTAGTTTATGAAATACCAGCTGCCTTACCCGGTAGAAAACATGGTTTATCCATACCAATGTCCATCACCAGTCATAACTTTCGGTTGATTTTAGGAGTTATCCTAATTTTGTGAAGCTTCCAAGGTGACCAAAGGCAACGTCAGAGAAAGCAATTTGATATGTACTGTAAGTATAGTCCAAAACTCACACAGGACACTAATATTCAAATCCCAGCTGTAACCAGCTGACGGTCAGCAACGCATGCTGCTGGTGCCTTGTGGGGTTCTGCGGTGGTGGTGCTTTTTTTAAATAGAAAAAGTATTTGGAAAACTGCCTTTTCTTTTTGCCCCTTCTTTAAACCAGTAAACAAAAGGAAAGAAAGAGCTACTCAGCGTAGTTTAATGCAAATTCAGATAAATTTCAGCAGAAAGTGCAATCTCCTTCCTACCCTCCCCAGGCTTATCAATTCTCTTCTGGTATCCAAATCAGATGCTATGACACATGTGTAGGACAAAGTTTCTGCCATATTCCCAATTATTTGTAATGCCTTTTTTAAAGAAAAAAAATATAGCGAAAGCCAAATTCACCTAAACTTTCCAAAACAAATTGAACAAACGATCAGAATCCACAGGAATTAAAGGAACATAACACCAAATTACTGAGCTGAGATGATTACTGCAGTTCAATTTGCCAACAATTCAGTATAGATATTTCTACCCCATTACACTGACTAGACAGTGAGTTTAATCTCCACAGCAACTACGACTTTATGACTTTAAATACACGCTTTTTCTGAAGTCGGTCCATCCATTAGCACTCGTAAAATGGAAATCAGATTTTGGAGCTTTTTTTTTTTCTTTTTTTAATCACTGACCCAGCATGGCTGGAATAAGCCTCTAGGGTGATCCTCTGGTGCAAACCCTGTCAAGCAGGGCCACATCCAGTTGTGTTTTCAGAATCTCAAAGGATGGACACTCCATCAGCTCCTGGGTAACCTGTGGAGGGCTCTGCCACCTGTGCAGTGCAAAGGCGTTTCCTGCTGTCCAGGGGAACCCCTGCATTTCTGTCGCTGTCTGTGTCCTCCACAGAGCTGCTCTCTGGCCGCGCAGCCTCCAGCGCATTCCAACGCCTGCGGCTCCCCCTCCCCGGTGCAAGACCGGGCTTTTCACTTTGTTGAGCTGCATGAGGAGCATCTCTGCCTGCCCAGGTTTAGTTGTTTAGCTCTGTGTCAAATTCTAATCTTGAGACCACATGGAAGTTACCTGGTACCACTTCATGTGTCTTTACAAGCAGAATCCAAGTTTGACTCAGTATCACAAAAGTGTAACTTGCCTCTCTAAGTCAGATGACTTAACTCTTGATGATATCATCCACTTTACACCTCCAATGAGATGAGAAGTCTTCTGAAATAATTTGGAGAACCTATAAGCAAGGACCAGATCTCATGTTTTCCACAATAAAATGGAAAGTAGCTTCCAAAATAAACACCCCAAAAAAGGAAAACAGAAGTCAGGAATGGAAATTCAAACGGTGCTGGACACCTGCACCACCAGCAACCACCCTGACACTGCTCATCTTCCTGGAACTCCTGGACAAAGATCCCAGTCTGGCTAAGATACAGCTCTTTGTACAATCAGTGTGAAAAGCTGATTTATGAAATGCTTTTTCTTTCCCTCCTTTGCGAGATGGACATGGGACAAGAGATTGGTTCAAAAGAGAATAATGCCATCAATGCTTCCCTCTTTGCAGAGATTTCTTCAGTTCAAATCAGGCTCTCAGACTTCTTAGGACCTTCTATTGAGATCTAGAAGCTTAGAGCCAAGCACTTCTACAAATGCATAACCGAGGCTTACATTAACGCTTAACAGAGTAATTTGTATTTTTGAACATGTTATTAAAGCAATCAGCAAACTCTGTTCAAGGAGGGAATCACCTCAGCAGTGCAGGGGGATCTCTTGATCCTTCCGTCACCTTCCCGTGGACACCAAGCAGGTTCCCTTCCCGCTGCTCACGCAGGTGTTACTGACCCCATGCTGGTAACTCCCTCTACCGGGAACACCTCCAGCAGGAAGTAACTCAGGGATCTCTTCTGTAGTAAATGCATTCTGAGAATTACAAGGAACAGGCACACTGTAACTGAGAACTCTGTGTGAAGCCTGAGACAAAGCTGGACGCAATATGAGACACACCAAGAGAAAACAAGAGTGGGAAGTAAACATTTACAACTTGGTGCTTGCTTCCAAAACAGTGGTAGCTGGACCGGTTTGCTAATCCAGTGCAAAGCCTGACACAAATCAAAGACAGGCACAGCTACCTTGCATGAGAAGAGAGACAGATAATAAAAACGATTCAAACACAAGAGCCTTTTCAAAAGTTAAAACAAACAAACAAACAAACAAACAAACAATATTCCTTTCTAAACACATCTACAAGCTCCACCCAGCCTTCTTCATGATCTGCAGCAAAGGGTCTGCTCTTCTTTCTAAATGCTGGAAAATCCAGTTAGAGTCCAAAACAAGCCAATTTCCTTATAAATTCTTCAAGCCACGAACGGAGATTTTCAGCTGCCTCGATGGTTATGTTCAAGTGTCTGTGGACCCTCACACAGTATTTCTGACTAACCTGTCCCTGGTTCTGATAACCCAGGCAAACGGCTCTAAACAACTTTTTTACAACAGTCAGTTTTAACCACATTCTGTCCTCTGCATCTCTCGCCACCAACACTCCCTCCTTCCACCTCATCAAACACATGCCATGTTTTTAAAACGTGGACACATACAACTCCTGACTTTTGTTTCACTACCAAAAACCAGCGACTAGCCCTGTTCAGCGTGTGTTGTCTCTCCTCCTCATCCTTCAGGTAAGGAGACCACGGTATTTTTTTGCTCCTGAGAACAGGAGTGGCAGCTTTATAACTGAATCTTATATCCAGAAGATTCAATGCAAAGTCTGAATCCTCACAAAACTAATGGGAGCTCGTAAACCTAGAGGAGTCCATAATACACCCACAGAATAAAGTTCAGGCACATTAAACCCTGAGCTGTCTATTTTCAGTCTAAATCTATTACAGGCATAAGACATATAATCTGATGCTTAAGCCTTCTTTACGTAACCCTTACTAAACAATGTTTCTGTCTACCTTTAATTATTTACCTGGCAACTCTCACTAGCAAAAAAATTAATAACATATAAACGTTACATGACGTAACTGTGAGAGTACCTTACGTGTTTCACTGACTCAGAATAACTATCCACAGCCTCTTAAATAGCGTAAGTTTTCTGGACGCTAAAATGTCCATTCCATACCATAGAACGTAACTGCCCTGGTTTTAGCTGAGGTAAAGTTATTTTTCTTCTTAGTAGCTGGTATAGTGCTGTGTTTTTGATTTAGGATGACAATAACGTTGATAACACGCTGCTGCTTGAGTTGTTGCTGAGCAGCGCTCACACTAAGTCAAGGAGTTTTCAGTTCCTCGTGCTGCCCTGGCAGCGAGGCTGGTGCTGCTGCACAGAAGGGCAGGGGATGCACTGGGACCGCTGACCCCAAGGATGCTCCATATGGTGTCTACTCAGTATATAAACAAGGGGAAAGTCACCCAGAGGGCCACTGCGCGGGGACTGGCTGGGCATCTGTCAGTAGGTGCTGAGAAATTGCATCGTGCATCACATGTTTTGTATATTCTTTTATCATTAGTGCTATTTTCCCTCCTTTTTCAATCCTATTAAACTGTCTTCATCTCAACCCACAAGTTTTACCTTTTTTCTGATTCTTTCCCATCCCACTGGGGGGTGACCAAGCAGCTGTGTGGTGTTTAGCTGCGTAACATGTTAAACCACAACTGCATATGAGCAGTAGCCTCTACCTACAAAATCAGGATATATTTCTGGTTGGAGCACCAGCCAAACCCTCTCAGTTAAAACACCAATGGTTTAACTAAGAGATGTGCAAAAGGTGCACCACCACTTCATTTTTATGAACTGCATTACTCGAAGGTGCATCTAACTGCTCCCCATCACCTGCCTGCTCCACAGCTGCCCTGCTAACACACGCAGTGAACAGAGCCCTACAAGACTAAAGCAAACGTTTCTCAAACAGATTTATCATTTCTCAGCCCTCACCGGACCAGGTCTCCATGAAGTTGCAAAAACAGGTTTTTCCTCCCTTCCCCACCGCAAATCTCGGACACCGGGGTGTCCACCGTGCACAGGACCAGGCGCAGGTCTGAAGAAGCCGCAGAGTCTCTTCCATGGACGCACACGCAGCCCCGGCCGGTGTCCTCCTTCAGCCAGTCCCTCTCGCGGGAGCCAAACCGGCTCCTGTTCAAGCAGCTCCGGCTCCCGTTGCGCTTCACGATCCTCTGCAAGGCAGCAAAGACCGGGACGTCAGCAGCCGCCCCGCCGTGACCGCCTCGCCGTGACCGCCCCGTCCGCAGCGACCGCGCGCCCGGGCCGCCCCGCTCGGCTCGGGACCGCTCGCCATGGGCCGCCGGGAGCCCCACGGGCCGGACAGGAAGCCGGGCCGCCCCGCTCGGGCACGGAGACACCCCGGCCCCGCCC
>VWYH01011062.1:111220-155762 GCA_013399365.1 Pampusana beccarii
CGGCCGCCGCTCCGGGCGGGGCGGGGACCGCCGGGTTCGGCGAGCGCGGCAGCGGCCCCGCCGTGTTACTGCCCCGGCCCGGGCCGCCCGCCCGCCTTCCCAGGGGGTTCGGCGGGACACGGAGCCCCCGAACAGCGCGCGTTTGTGTGATTCCGTTCGTGCGAGTTCCACAGCTGCTGGTTCACAAGTGCGAGGTGCGAGAGCAGCACCAGCTGCCCTGTGCTCCGGGCACCTGCGGGTCCGCTCTCCCCGCCCCGGGGCTGCGGTTGCACCGCGGAGCAGCCGGACCCGCCCGGCCCCCGCCAGCGGCTGAGCTGCTTCTGCTCATAATTATCGTCATTACTGTGCAGTTTACCGGAATTTGACTGATGCTTTAGGAGAGCGTTATTTAAGAGAGATTATTTAACAGGATCGAGCACATTAAAAACAACAACAAAAGCCTCCTGGCTTCCCCATGATCACCAGGCTGAAGTCCAGACATGCTTTCCAAATTCTCCCCTTTAGTCCTTTAACTACACCAAACACTTTCAGTTCTGTTCCGTGTTTCCTTCGAACAGCTCCCACGTCCCTCCAGATCTGCCGGAGGCTGTGCTCACCTGTGCGCTGAACACTGAGAGCAGCGGCCACGGCCCTGTTTGCCGACACACAAACCGGCACTTTCTGATGCCATTCCTAGGTTCTGCAGTGTCTGGAGGGCTCTCCTCTTTAAAAACACAGAACTGACAGACGACCATCTTACAAGCAAGGCTAAAAGTATTAGTTCATGTCATTAAACCAAGGCAGAAAAGGCCACCTAGTCCTTAACGTTTCCAGACTACACTCGCAAGGCTGAGAAGACTTTAAAAATAAACCATATTTTCATTGAGTTTTCACTAGAGAACAGCACAATCACAATGCATTTCTAGCTACACCTCTGTAGTTCTGCAACTACTTCACCCCAAAAGATCCCTAAAAGGACACATGGCAATGCTGAGGACATTGTTCCTTGCACAGAGGTGCAATTATGTGCTAGAAAACACATGAAAAGTTATCTAATAAAATGGTACTGTGACTAGAAAATGCAAGGATAACCTTACAACAGGCAGGCGATCCGCTTTACCAGACACTGAGATCACAACACGCCCCGTCCCACAGGGCCAGGGGGTGTAAAAGGGGCCTATTAACCAGCAAGGGAACCATCACCAGCCCCAGGGGAGGCTGGAGACAGCAGGGGGAAAAAACTTCCCCGTGTCAGAGCTCATCACACCCTTGCAGCACCTGCCAAGTGCAGCTGGCACAGACGAGCTCTCATCCAGGGTGATATTTCACATCAACTGTTTATGAAGTTTTGTAATTGTCTATTAATTTTGCTCTGCAAAACTTCCTGGAAAGTTTTTCAAATTCTACCTTTCTTATTTCACATCATCTGACCTTGTTATGGCCGAACATTAAGAATCAATAAGTTGTACTTGCAAAAAGCAACAAGGCACAGTTTTAAATCACTGAATATTGACTCATTTTATTAGTTACTTCATCATTTGTTTCAACCAAAAGACAATACACACAGCAGAAGTCTAATGCATCCATGTAAATGTTTACATCCATTATGCTCCTCACTCACCTAAGACTCAGCATTTATTTAAATTTTTCACATCTCAAAAATAGGTCTGCAGGAGTTCAAATGCCACCAGACTCCCTGCTCAAATGGCATGTTTTTACGTTAAATTTCATTGGGTTTGTTGGGGTTTCATTTTGCGGTTGGGTGTGGTGTGGGATTTATATTTTTTTTTATACTTTTTTTAACACTATACTGTTGAGGAGGTGGGATGGGGCTCTATGTAAAATGTAAATTACAACATCAGGAAAGAAAAAGGAATATACAGGAATAGAGTGAAAGTTCAGAGGGAAGGAGCCCCATAGCTCTTTCCCTCATAGCCCCCAAGTAGAAAACGAACACATAGAAAGCGCACCAGCAGGTCTATCAAAAAAAAAAAAAAAAAAAAAGTCCATCTTTGCTGCTCCCCCCAGCAGCCGATCCCAGCCCGGGGAAGGCAGAGTCACCTTTCCCAGCCGTTTCAGCATCTGCGTAGTTACCTACCCAAGGTACTGTACGGGTGGCAGTCCCCTCACTGCTATTGCTTCAAAAGGTTGTTCAAGGCCATATTGGGTCCCCTCAAAAACCTGGACAAAGTCAAAGCTTAGGATCTTGCCAGGTCTCCTCCCGCTTCGGACCCACTACAGTCATTATGTTCACTTGAAAAAACAGACACGCAATCTCAGCTCCAAAGCCTCCTGTGCAGGTATCATTAAGAGTAACCATGAAGTCTGTGTCTTGCTCCCTTTATGTTCCCCCTTACACTGAACCAAGAACAATGCTGACCAGACCTTTAAGAACTGTTGCGTTCAGCTGGTGGAGAGACAACTCACCGTGTCCTGAGAGCTCTGCTCTGAGAACAAAGCGGCAGCACAGGGCTCAGGAGATGGACTGCGGGGTCGAGGACAAGCAGCGACACGTGGTCCGGCGTGTACGGAGTGTGTGGAACCCACGTCAGTGTGAGTGACCCGGCCTCAGCATGGGGAATGCTCCAAGGACAACAGGAACGTGTGGTTGCTACAAAGGAGAACTTCATAGCCAAGGGATGGCTGCAAGCAAAATGCATTTGAGGTATGCGCACCACCTCCTTCAGCTCAACTAAGAAATACATGACAAAAAATCTATTCCTCAAAACACAAACGTTCTGTGCAAAGGCCGCTGAAGGAGCCCAGAACACAGTAGGAATTCACCCTACAAGCTTACCGGACAGAGCCGGCAACAAACCCAGCTGCTCTAGCAGACAGAAAACAAGCTCAACAAGAGGGACAAGATAAGCTGTTCCCAACTGTGCTGCAACAACCCAGCCAGGTGAAAGACCATTTACTTCTCTCTGCCCATCTAATCTCCTGCACCAGTGCCCTTTCACAGCAAAACCCAATAGAGATTGAGGTGTCCCAGCTTTCAGTACCAGGGACCACGCACAGTTCTGTGAAAACAGGGAAGTTTACGGGGTCTTCAGGAACTAAGGCAACAACTTTCCATCAGCTTCATACCTGGGACATCCTCAGAGCTCACTGGACTCCAGATTTAACATGCTCAGCCTTCAGCACTGAGAAGTTCAAGCTAGTGGGGTGATGAATAGTCACCACTGCAGTGAAAGCAATAAAGGTAAATGCTCAGCACCTACAAATGAACTTCAATTCAGCCATTTTCTGCAAGCCTGCCTGCTTCATGATGCTTTTTGCTGAAGCACAGCATCCATCTCACCACTGATAGCCAAGGCATGACCCTACAGCAACCCAGAATTACTTCTAAGGAAATCATACATCATAATTCTGGATTTTATAACCCCATGCTGATGCCAGTTCCAGTAGAATAATAAAGCTCTTTGCTAACCCAAAGGCCAAAACCTGTTTGATCAATAAGGCAGCAAAAATGCCCTCCAAGAGAAGCTAAACTTATTCCACTACACACACCAGCACTTAAGTCAGTGACAGTCAGTCCTACATTAAATTACTTAATGCAGTTAAAAGCAGACTGAACAACCTTTAGTGGCCTCCTGCTCCTGATTCAACGGCAGAACAGGTCTTCATTTCTCCCCAAGTACACTGTGCACCACTCCTGCAATGTTTTTGTCCAGGACTGGAGCCCAGTGTTAGCACTTTTGCAGACACAAAAAGCTGTGTCCAAGCTTGCCATCCAAGCACTGAACAATCATTATCTGGAAAACCCTGTAACAGAAATATAGCAGATGTGCCATTCATTTGAGAAAGCACTGGGTTGGGAGCTGGAGCACCTTCAGCTTACCAGCACCCTCACGGACGAAGATCTAAGATATCATCCCCTCTCCCTCTCTGAAGAGGGCTGAACAGCTAAATACTTTTGTCACGCTGTACATCACCCCCACGAGAATTCACAGAACTCTGCCACCTCGACAACAGTTCACAGTAGGAAGCAGAACCGAACACAGGTTTCTGTCAGTTTAGAGGAGTACTGGACCTCACATCTTTGCATCCAAACACTCAAATGACTGGCTTCCATTAAAAAAAAAAAACCAAAACCAACCAGTTTAGTTACTTTCAGTCTGAACCTGAACTAGCACATTTCTCTGAAAGGGGAGCAAGGATCAAACTACAAGGATCAATTAAGTAACAAAATGGGAAAAGGTCTCTTTAAACCGTATGGTCTTTATTTCAGTGCCAATATTACAGATACAACACAAATATCCCAGTCAGAAGTAACTCAAATGGAATCCAGGGGGTCTACAACAGGCTCTGGAAATTAAATTGAGAAGGTCTGGAATAACTGGGAAGAGCAACTTTGCAGTATAGTCTCTGATGAGTCTCCCAGCAGGAACAGAGCCCTCAAAGGCTGATCTACAAAATCGAATACATCTTTTCTAGCCATAAACCGCAACTAATGGGTTAAAAGGCTTTGAAACCATCTGTGGTAGAAAACCAGCTGCTCCTTGGATCTCTACATCTCTCATTCATCACCACACTTTCTGGTGAAGCTACAGAAAACTCTCTGTGAATCTGTATGGCTGTAGCTACCGATGGTAAGAAAGAAAATTCAAGTGTAAGGTGTTCATTTCCAAGTACAGCACCAAAGCAATTTCACCAGATCTCACCAGCACCTCTTTTCCTGCACTGTCCCAGGGCTGCAGATTAACTCCCAAGGCCTCGCTTGCTCTTGGTATGTACCACGTAACTAAGAGGTGGGTGGATACAATAATGCACTGAATAGGACATAAGAAGCCTCCAGCCCCTTCAGACATAGGGGATACAAGAAGAAAGATGCAGGGCAGCCTGACATCCCCAGAGTCCCCAGTCAGAACCTCAGATGAAAGTGCCTGAAGGAATCCAGCTAGTAAAGAATGACAAAATGCCTTGCCCATCCCAGGGGAAAGAGACAGCAGAAAGAACAGGCAGCTGTTCACTTGCTGCAGAGAGAAGAAAGTTTCCCTGCTAGAAATTCCAGACTTCTCTTCCAACCAGGCTGTGTTTCTTTGCGGTGGGGCCAGGGAGAGGAGGGGAGAGGAGAAGGAAATGCTGCAGGCTGTGAACGCATGTGTGAGGGAATGCACAGTAGCCTCCACAAGCCGCCAGCCTCATCAGCAGAGGAGAGGAGATTAGTCTTAACAGATATGCTTCAAAGTCAGCAATCACTTCAGGAAAAGTCCTCCCCATCAGCAGGTCTCATCTGTTCCCCATGCCCATGGTGCAGTTTGGGGGATTACCCAGGATCACAACCTTCTTCCCAGTGTTCTTTTGATTGGGTGGGGTGAGAATAAGAATGGTGCCAGAGCCTCACTGCCAAGACTGAGGGGGGAAGTTGTTGACTTCTGCTAGATCCTGCATTGCCGAGCCCTTGTGATTATATGTCAACTTGATCCGCATACGTAGTTGTTGCTATAAGAGAAAAGGAAAAAAATAGAAACAAAACACAAATTCAGGTCTTCATTAAAGGTCAGTAAATCCCCCCACGTCCAGCTCCCCTCCCTTACCCCATCAATACAAAACACAGACCTTTCCTCACCACAAGAGCTTGCTGGAAGATGTGTAGCGTAAACTATGACACTGCAGATTAACACTTAATCTGGTAGGACTGTAGCTCTCAGATCAGGTACAGGCTCTAAGAAGACCTATTGCGCAGCTTCTACCCACATCTTTCTGTGCCCTGGCCCGGCTCTCACAAGCACTGAAGTCCTCAAGTACAAAGATAACTGCCTTAAAATCCCAGCTAATAGGGGAAGAAAGCAGATCTGGACTCTGCTGCTCTGCACTGAGGCCCAGCGGGACAGGTGTCATTTCCCATATTATATGTCACTTGAAGCAGCAGCCTTGAAGCTTCAAGTATTGCATACCTCAGTGGCACTGCGAAGGAATTAGCCTAAGAAAGACTAGAAACAGAAGCTCTAAGAATATTTCCACCTGCTGTGAGTAAATGATGGAACAGCTCAGAAGTTGTTTTACACCGCCATTTGGCTGTCATCCAGATATGAGGTGGCCCTTCGGAACAGCCAGAGCACAGCATGCTCCAGCCAGGTTCTCTATTCTCCTCACCCGCAAAGAACATGTTTCCCAAAAACCCTAAAAGGAAAAGCAGGAAGTTTGCTATTTCTGGCTCTTTTCCCCATACCTACAGGAAAATACGCAAAAGGGACAGCAGAGGGAGGAAAGGAGGACAACGAACAACTGCTTCAGCCAGCCTCAGGGTAAGGAAGCTGTGCTTTATCACTGATAGAGCAACAGAGCCCGTGCCAGTTCTGTTTGGTGTTGTTTCAGGAAACTGGCAATCACTTTCAACCCAGCATAATGACAGTCCATGTCCAGATGAAGATGTTTTTACAACACTGACAAGTCAAACAGCTGCCACCTAAACAGCAAAGCTGTTCCAAGGTTGCCTCCCTCAGAGCATTGCGGGTAACTGCACGATCTCGGGGACAAGGTTCTTGCAAAGCTGTACTCTCAAGGAGTAGCACTATAAAGTGCAGTAAGAGGTGCAGAAACACCTGAGGTGGAAGAGTTAAACAGCAGGCAAGAGACGAGGGTAGTAAAAGACTCTTTTGCACCTCTGTATTCTGAAGTGTTAGCAGGAGTTCTAGTGTTCTGACAGGAAAGTGCCCGCTATCTATGCGTACTTCACCTTGTGGGCCTCATCTGAGGTGGATGTATTGCACCTCCTGGCACCTTACAGGAAAACTCCTGTACCTTCCCAAGTTCAGAAAACAACTTTCGAGGTGATCTTTGAAATGTGCTCTATAGCACCACAGAGAAATTCATATCAGATGTATACAAGACAAAGAGAATAACTAGACTTGTGCCTTAATATAGGCAGAGGGGACCACGCTAAATGAAGATAAGGGGAGATGCATGAAAACCATAAAACCTGTGCAGAACAAGACACACATTTCAGTGAAATCTTGGGCTAAGATTCGAATATTTTTCTAATTTGCACATCAGTCTAGCAGCAACACAACATCTAGAGCAGTACGTAAGTGCTAACCCATGAAAAATTTAAGATGTTTTAAATTCTTAAGGATGTTTAAGATCTTAAGGGTGTCCCACAGAGAAAAGAATATGTGATCTCAATTTTCTTTTCCTTTCTGATGCCATATGAATACTTGCAAAGCCTCTTAAGGAGGTGCTGGCCACAGCCCTCCCTCTCCTCAAGTCTGTTGTAACCCAGCCTTGAAGGATGGCCCTGAAGGCTGTAAAACAAATAGAATTATGATTAAATTTCACCTAAAGATTCTTTCCATCAGCTGTTTAAAACTACACTCATCGCATTAAAAACAAATTACACCACTTGAGAAAAGAGACAATATTGTTAGGATTATGGATCAAGCTACTTTTTGTGTAATAAGCATTTCAAGTAACACTGCTGCAGAGAGCAAAAACGAATGTTAAATGCATTTATATGGCAAGATGCTTGCCTTTCAGACATCACTTCTACAATACACAAGCACTGGGTTGAGTTCCTCTAGAAAGATCATCTAAAAGCCTGTTTAACAACCACTCTGATGCAAAAGACATCCAAGAAGACAGCAAAGCTGTGAATCTGCTTTAGCAGTATAACCAAGTAATAGAAGGCCAAACCTGTGCCCAGGACCTCCCATCTTTTTCATAACTTTTTCCTAACCCTGACCAAACAGACTCATGTTTTTAACACATCATTCACTACCACCACTCCCTGTCTCTCATCAGAGACACAACCCTAGCCGATTGCTGCTAAATACGTGATTCCAAGACAGTATCTTTAATAACTGTTCTCAAAATCACTCACCTTTTGTGGATTCAGGACTTTAATAACCTGTGTGATGGTCCCCGAGTTAAATGCAGGGATGACACTGCTGCTGGGAGACAGGAGCTGCAGCTGGAATGTCTGTAGTAAGGCCAAAGAGAAAACAATGTGATGCTTAATCAAGTAAGAACAAGAACATGAAGTGATTTGTTTGCACTGAGAGAAAGCAAGGGAAGCTAAGAGTTCAGTTCCTGGCTCTGAGAGCACATGTACAGCCACAATCAAGTTTAAAAAAAAATTAAAATAATCAGTTCTTCAATTCCCTGTCCGTAAAGAATAAAATATTCACTGTCCCACCTGCTTTCTACACAAGATCCAGGTAGCACAAACACTGGGGTGAGGGCTTACTGCGGTGCATCAAGACCAGCAGTGAATTGTTTCAAGAGTCACAGGCAGAGGAACAGCCAAGACCACTCAGCACACCTGTATCTTCACGAGGCCCATTCTTTCCCTAATTCCTTCCTACAGCAGGTACGAAGCCTATTTGAATTCAAGTCAGAGCACTACTAATTCCTGGACGTGAAACTCCCAGAAGTGAATGTATTTCCCCAAAGCTGAAGAACATTCCAATCACACCCTGCTTAAACGGTCTGTCTCCCATATTTTGTGCTGCAACTAAGTGTGAGGGGAGACAACTCACTGCTTAAAGGAGGACCACCACTAATCACCGTGTGGAGACTCATTTAAACTTTTACAAGCAGCTAATAGCTTCAAAAGTTGGGTGGGTTTGGTTTTTTTCATGTATTCATAGCTGCAAGAGCATGGTATATTTCTTAGAAACTAAGAATAAAGATTAGTGTCTTCACCTTTTTTTTGACCCGATGTTTTTCTGCCTGTGGTTTAGTAACTCTCCTAGAAAGCAGTGATTTTAAACAAGATTTTGTCAAAGCTGATGGAGTCCCATCTGATAGGAACCAGCATTGTATTGCATTTATAACACTACTTTCAGATTAGAAAAAGTTGACCAAACTGAGCACTAAGAGAACCTATTAACAGCCTTGTTGACAGTGCTGCAAGTTTCCGTCTACATTAAAGCACCGATCAGGAGGTATTTGCAGCTGGGACCCTCAGCCTGTCACTGCAGTTGCCCTAAATGGCTCTACCTTTGGTACTGCAGCTTGGAAAACAAAATCTGTCATTTCCAGCTCTGTGCTGTTGGAGGCCTGTATCGTGATTACAGTGACACTAGGGTTGGTGTTGGATCTCTCAAAGGTGAAGTCAATCTTCAGCCCATTCTTGTTGTACGCAGTAATTGAAGGGATTCCTGGAGAAAACCAAAAAGTAGCAGATTTACAGAATCATTCTCAATACCATAGAATGCATTTACTTTACCCCAGACATGAACTCTTCTGAAGATTAAACACAACCCACTCCTCCTGCCCCAGTGTCTGTGCCACACTTCACTCCCAAAGCCCCCCCCTTTTTCACTACCCCTTGTTTCTCTTCTGGTTGGGTGCTGTGGCACCTTAGGCTAAGGATTTACATGTCCCTAACCTGTAGCAATATCATTGAAGATAGGCTGTGATGAAAGTCCATCAAGCAGGAATGGAGGCTGTGCTATCTGGGGTGCAGGAGCAGATACTGGAGAACCTACAAGAAATATTGAAGGATTATTACTTAGCTGTCATGAAATGAAGAGTAATTATTCCTTCTCCAAAGATTAACTGCTGCAAATCATATTGCTTTGCAAGAAGCTCTACAAATCATCTGTGTTGTTATTGTCCCCTTTGTGCTTTCACTAAAAAGGACTGGCTCCTCTTGAGCTAGCAGGCATTCAAATGGAATCAATCTCTCACATTTCCCAGTCCTCTCTGGAAAGGCTCACAGCAGTCCCAGGCTGAAGCGTAAAAACGCTGACGTCTCAGCAGCTAATCATACAGAGCCAACCTGTGACTTTATTACTTGACTCCCACCTGTATGCTAATATGGATCTTGGTGAGAATAAGCATGAAGACTAGGACTTGATAGAAAGTGAGGAGCTGGCCAGACCTCAAACCCCCAGACTGAGAACACAGACTTTTAAGAGACGCATCCTGCTCACCTGTCAAGTTGAGGTCTCCCAGGAGGTCGAGGAGCTCCCCGCCAGCAGAGGCCGGCTTGCTTGTAGGTGCAGTGGGGATTACAGGTGTTATATCGCTTTCTCCCAACAAGTCCAACAAATCATTTGCCTAATGAGAGTGGATGTAATAGTTACATACTCAACTTCTTGCTACTCTCCCTTGCAAATGTAATGGATTCTACTTGCTCTCAGACCAACAGAGCTACCGGCCAGAGAGGTTCTTAGTTTGGCTACAGTCCCATGCCCCACGAGAGATCTAGTTTCCATGCTCTTGGGACCACAGTGATAAAGACAGAGTTTGTGCACACCGAGACAGGCTGGGGGATATACGGCTTTACTGCTCTTGCCCTCCCCACAATGGCCTCTTCCACATAGCTGCTCTTGCCACTAGAGCCAGAGTCAAGAGATGATGTAATCATCACCAGGCCAGAACTAGCAAAGCAGAGCGGGGAGGGAGCTGGTCTCAGCTTACTGCTGGCAGTGGCCTGTGGTGTGTCTGACGGGCAGTGGAAACTTATCCCAGATCAGTTTCCATTACCTGGCTAGCGGGCTGCAGTCCAGAGGGCGGAGGTTTGGTTTCCAGTACCGCTGGCTCTGTCTCTCCGTTGGTCTGTACAATCTCAGCAGGGCCGTTTGTGGTGACTTTCTCCATTACTGGCATTCTCTCAAGCAGGGCTGGCCTGAAAGAAGCTGACATAGTTATACTGTGCCATCTTTCTGGATCCCAGTCCAAGTACTCAGACAATCAGGACATAACATACACAGGGCAACCTGCCTTTTCAGTGCCAGTGCAGGCGAACTGTAAGATTGCATGACAGCTACAGGGGGTCAGAACCAATCCCTGGCATTCTGTGCTAGTGTAAATACATCAGTTGACAGCCGAAAGCCAAATAAGCCCTCCTGCCTTCCGTTTTCCCCTAGCATACGACAGAGTTTTTACTGTGGTGCTAGGATAACAAGCCCAAAGCAAAGATTAAATAATTGAGCAATGGTGGATTAATTGCAGACAGGGAAGACTTGACTGCTCTGTTCCATATGCAGTTGAGTCAGAGTCAGCTCGTCTGACTTGTCTTTGCAGGAGGGCTAACAACTCAGAACAGGTGACAAAGTTGGAAAAGCAAATCACCACACTCTCATTTAGCCAAATTGAATTTCCAAAGAGATTAAGTTCAGCCCTTGAGAGCACCCTCTCAAAATGATACAGAGACTGAAAAATACGCATGGGATCCAGAATCCTGACATCAAACAAAAAAGACTGTAATAAGGAAAGGCCATTACCCTTACAGATGAGCCACAAAGCACTGCATGTAACAGGGGTAGGACACACTGTCTACACATCTTTTGGGCAGAAAAAGTGTTCCAATGCCAATAAACCCAACAATGGGCCACATTCTTGACCACGAACAAAATCTGAACGACAAGAAGCTATTAAGCATTGACCTTTACACTGTAACGAACACCACAATATAGCAGGGGAAAAATACAGATGCTCTTTTGTAAAACTAAATGCAGTTCACAGATGTTTTTCTGAAGTACAGTGTTTCCCAAAACTGCAGATAGCATACACTGCCAGCTGATCCCCAGACACTGCTGCCTGCAATGGCCAGTTCAGATCAAGCCTCCTATGCTAGGTTTTTCTCAGTGCAATCATAAGGCTTCATGTGCCATAGCTCATTAATGTGGCTTTTCCAAGAACTGTTTGAGTTGCTGCACAGATACCACAGGAGGAGAGAAAAGAGGAAATCACAAAGATGTTGTGTCCTACGCATAGTGAACCGGACAGTACCTATAGGAAAAAGCGATTGTGAAGAGCCTTTGAAACAAGGTTTGGAGGCCCCTGCAAACACAGGCAATATTTAGTCCAGTGGTACCCCCATTTTCTCTCTGTCCTCTCATCTAGACTATAAAATGGATGCTCCTCCATCCAATGGAGCCTGATGGAAAGTTCTCAAGAGTGGATGAAGTTAATCCCCAAATGATGTCCTCCAATCTTATGATTGCCACTGAACAGAATGTCATGCTCCTACATATCAACAATTAACTATTGCACATAGCAAAATAATGACCATCCTGCAAAGAATTACAGCTTTAGTGATTGCAACACCGTATAGTTTTAACCTTCTCATAAAGCAATCACTTGAGTAAAGCAATGACGATTGGGACCTCTCCATGGTAAGGTGTAAGGAGGTTAACATGCTCACAAATTGCAAAAACAGGGGTGCTGAGGGATGCAGTGAAATTGTGTGCCTTTGCATGCAGAATTTGAGATTTTAAACAGATACTACAAGAAGATACAGTAAATTAAAAAGATGTTATGTATTAACAGTTGGAAGAATTACCTCAACTTCAGAGCATCGTTTAGGACAGGTCAATGGATCTCTGCATGCTTATTCCAAAGGCGTTTTAAAATCAGTTTGAACCTAACAACTGTGGTAATGCTAGCAGAGTAAAAGCTACCTGCAGACACTCAGCTAGAAAATTTAAGGTTCAACACCTAGAAGTAAAAATTAGTCAAGCTCAAAGCAGGGCAAATGTTTTGGCAGAGAAAGTCTCTGATCACAGAACAATCCCCCCAGATACATGAAGTTCTTAAAAACACTCACTAACCCTATAGATGAGAGAGGTATTCTAGTTCCTCTGTAACAGTACCAAAATCACCAAAGCTCTCAAAGTACCAAGTGAGGTACGCAGGAGATCAGAGTAGACTACAGTGATCCTTTTCAAACACCAAAATCCATCAGCACTTACCTCATGTGATCATATTTTTTGAAAAGTGCATTATATTCCACTGCCCTCTGCTGTAGCTCCACATCAATGCTGCTGCCATAAATGGAAACTACCTTCTTAATACGACTGTGTGGGGGCAGGAGGGAAACAGAAAAAACACACACACCATGGAATTAGCAGCAATAAGCAAGAGATTAGCATGTATCATCCAGAAGACACTATCTAGCTTCTGCTCAACAGGTGTCCTGTGTAACTCATGTCAAACAGTAGTCACTGCTGACTTCCGGAGCATGTGTGCAACACCCATTTTTGAACTGTCTGTTCACAACAGCACCAGCTGCCACTACATGGTATATCCTAAGAAAGCTCAGCTACCCACAGCAGGAAGCCACCCGTAGGAAACAAGACTATTTTTCCCTCCATCATCTGAAAAGGGAACTGGAAAGAACAGTCCACTGAAAGTAAGGACTTATCTTCCCCATAAAGGGGTTTTCAAGCAACAGGAACACAGATTACCTCTACACAGTAGAGGACATTTACAGGAAAACAGTATAAATCGGTGGAAGTTTTCCACCCTGCAAGCAATAGAGGACTGTAAAAGCCAACGAGTAACAAGATGACTCCAGTAAACCATGGACGCAGAACATGTCCAAGGAATACTTCACTGAAGACAACTGATGCCAGCATATTTGCAACAAAGCCCTGGGCAGTACATGGTCAATGAGAACTCACTTGACAGTGCAGGTGAACCTTGTGGAAAGCTTCATGATGGCAGTGAGAGCATAGCCTCGTGTAACAGATGCAGACATATTAGAAATCAGGACGCTTTCTAAAATATCAAGAACTTCATCCTCTGTTACCTGAAAAGGGACAGAAGGGTTAGGCTGAGACAGAAGTCCTGCAGCAAGACTTCCAGGGCATGCTGTAAAAACCTGTGTCTTGCTTAACTGGCACGTCGTACCTCCTTGGCAACTTCGTGAACCTGCAGCATACGTTTGCAGTGTAAGAGAGATCTATCTGGGTGGGATTTTACTAGTTTTAAAATACAATTCCTCTTCCACACATCAAAGATCAGGTTTATCACCAAAATTGTTTGGATCATTGGGCTGAGGCCGATTGTTTGAGGTTCGACAAGGCCAAGTGCCAGGTCCCGCACTTGGGTCACAACAACCCCATGAATGCTCCAGGCTGGGGAAGAGAGGCTGGAAAGTGCGTGGCGGAAAAGGACCTGGGGGTGTTGGTGACAGTGGCTAAACATGAGCCAGCATGTGCCCAAAAAGGCCACCAGCATCCTGGCTGGTATCAGCACTGGTGTGGCCAGCAGGACTAGAGAAGTGATTGTGCCACTGTACTCAGCACTGGTGAGGCCCCACCTTGAATCCTGGGGTCAGTTTTGGGCCCCTCACCATAAGAAGGACTGAAAAACTAGAGAGAGTGCAGAGGAGGGAATGGAGCTGGTGAAGGGGCTGCAGCACAAGTGTGATGGGAGCGGCTGAGGGACCTGGGGGTTCAGCCTGGAGAACAGGAGCTGAGGGGAGACCTTCTGATCTCTGAACTGCCTGAAAGGAGGCTGGAGCATGGAGGGGCTTGGTCTCTTCTCCCAAGTAGCAAGTGATAGGACAAGAGGAAATGGCCTCAAGTTGTGCCAGTGGAGGTCTAGATCAGATATTAGGAAAAAATTCTTCCTGGAAAGGGCTGTCGGGCATGGGAACAGGCTGCCCAGGGCAGTGGTGGAGTCACCATCCCTGGAGGGGTTTAAAAGGCGTTTAGACATGGTTCTTAGGGAAATGGGTTAGTGCTAGAGTTAGGTTATGGTTGGACTCTATGATCCTGAGGGTTTCTTCCAATGGAAATGATTCTATGAAAATACACAGCTAAGACCCCAAGAGATACCCTGTGAGCTAGGTCAGCACTGAAACCAACTGCAGCTGCAATCCTCACCGTGAGTGGTTACGCAGCCCACACCTGCAGCAAGAGAAGGAGGGTTCATCGCCATCATGGGCACCAGTGCTAAGTAACTGTTGCAAGCATTCCCCTCACACAGCCAGCGCCAAGCAGCCCAGCCTCAGCCAGGTACACAGTTGTTGTTCTTTCCCAAGCTATACCTGTATTGGTTCCTCCTCTTCACACTGACCAGACACCAGAAGATCTCCATACTCTCCTATGCACCAAGAGGCCACTTGCACCAGCGGTTGCTGTTAGGAGAAGAAAAATCGGATGCCTCAGAGATATATGGATGCCTGTATGAGAAACTAAACCATCACCACTTCCCAGAGCGAGCTCAGCCCTCCTCCCAGCCAAGGAAGTTCCCCACAGGAGAAGAAACAGGAATATTTGATTTGATCAATAAATCCATAAGAGAACAGGAGAAAATAAAAAGAACACGAACTTACAGAAGACAGGCCTCCTCTGCAACCTGTCCTTCGGAGCAAGACAGTGTGATGTTCACTTACCTTGAGATGCTTAGTAAACATGCTTATCGCAGTACAACAAGGAAATTGAAGCTGGTCGCGTTTGGTATTACCTGGGAGTAATCACCAAGGATGGCTTTGTAGAGTCTCTGCACAGTGTAGGCATGCATCTCCACGCTATTAGTTATTAGCTGAATCAGATTGGGAACAGCATCATCACGAACGTAACTTCCTGCCTGCAAGAACAATTGTGTATTTAAGAGCCAAAAGTTGCTAGATTTCACTATCTGACTTCTCAGGAACATCCAGCATCTGCTGATATCCTTGACAAAGCCACCTGATGTGCATGGAAATTTAAAAAAAAATTAAAAAAAAAAAAAAATTAAATCAACCTCCTCTTCCCCAAGCACTTTATGGTTGATCTTGAGCAGGCTCAGGTGTGCAGAAGTACAGGACAGTACATTTTCTCAATGAAGCCAACTATACCCAGAGAAATCCATCCTACAGATATCCTGAAATTGTCAGGAACATGAAGTATAGACATAAGAAGCCTGTGCTACAGAAGGAACAAAAAGCAACACAGAAAACTCCTCTGTTCAAGGGAAGGTTTTAAGGCAAAAGCCACCCTGGGGGCAGAACCCAGCTTGTTCAATCACTTGCTCAAAGCCAGATTCTATGCCAAATAAGCACAGGACTCAGGAACTTGCTCAAATATCACTCTTTGGGGTCTCTGACAGGACATGGACCTCAGAGGGAAAATCCCACTTTAAGGCCAGGAAAGTACATGGGGCAGTACACAATCACACAGCTCTGGCACTGACGGGAAGACGTATCTGTGCAAAACCTATTCTGTTCAGGCTTTCCTGTGGCACTGAGAGCAGAACATGCAAAAATACAGAAATTAAGTGAGCCTAGTTAGGTCAACCAAGTGAGAATCCACTTCAAGATGGCCAATGCCTTCTTTCTGTATTCTCCTAGGTCTGTTAAACAGAAAAGGATGTTTATCTGCAAGTCTGCAGTAGGTAGTCTCATGAATACAGCTTTATCAATGGTTTCTCTGGCAGCCAAGAGAAGGAAGTTACTTCATTGAAGGAAGTAATCTGAGAGCAATTCTCACAGCCAGCCTTCTAATGGAAATCAATTCTTAGCTCAGAGGAATCTACTTTTCTCTGTTTCAGGGTGGCAAAACAGCACACAGCCCAAACTGGCTTCTTGATGAACCTCTCCATTTGAACTCTGCAGGAATATAATGGAAGATTGGCAAGGAGGACTGCAGCATGCTCAAGTCACTTGCATCTGGGGTGTAGAAAAACACATATACCAATTCTTGTTTAGTGTTGTGTGCTTGACAAGTAGAACTTCTGTTTAGATAACAATAGGCCTGTGATAGACTCAGAGGCACGGACTGAACATGCCTGAGGTTCCTGCCCTGCTGTGGGAAACTGAAAGCACAGTGTAAAACTGCACCTGCTGAACCCCCAATGCACCAGCGAAACCAGCAGGTTTGGTAACTCTCCAGTGAGGACTGAGCTCTGTGGAGCCTGCGCTCCCTGTGCGCCTCTGCCCGGGTGCTGCTGTGGAGATTCCCCCGCGTCGCAAGGTAATGCAAATAAATTTATTATTCGCATTTCTTTTGTGGTTTTGTGGTTGCTCCTGTGTCAGCTAACACATTCACTCATACTGATAAAATAAATCTATTCCCACTCCTTTGCCTCAGGGAACACACTGCCTACCCAAGTTATCAAGATCTCTTGTTTGCCAAAACATTAAGCCAGTTCCACCTTAGCTGTGATGTTCATAAATAAATGAATGTCAGTAAAAAGTAATAACTAAACCCAAAGAAGAGGAACTAGAGAACTGTTAATAGAGTTTCATTAAGAAGCTTTGATAAACTCAACTTGGAATAACTCCAAGAAATGGTTTCATCCCCTTTCTCTTTGCAAATCCCTTCAGGCTGTGCTCACTCTCTCCCAAAAGCACCATATATTGGAATCACACATAGCACAAGAGCTGTCCTAACTTAGAAGCTAACGTGATTACTGCAGTAGAAAAACTCTGCTGCACACTGTATTCTTGCATGTTTCTGAAATCATAGGTTTCTTCTAAAAACACTCAGTCATATTTATTGAGTTTACATATTTCTGACTGGTTGTCTTGGGCCACTACCACCTAAGTACACTTCCTCTGTGTATTGTAGCATTTGCTATCTTGCCAGCCTTCACAGGTATCTCCAACTCGATGATGAGTAACTTCCCACAAAAATTTAAAAAAAAAAAAAAAAAAAAANAAAAAAAAGTAGTCACACACAAGAAAGGTAATTTCACTTACCGTTGTTAAGACTCTCATAATTGTGTCTATGTGCCAGCGTTTGGATGGAGCGTATCTGACCAAATTAAGAAAAACAAGTTAGAGCAATAACTGCTGGCCTTCAACACCAGCAGGAAACATCATCAGAACCTCCACATTCAGTTACTCCCTGGCCCACTGTCTGCTGACGGGGACACCAACAAAACACACACAAAAGTCCCCACGAAACAAAACACTAGACACCTCACATTCTTTGACCTTTTTGCATTAATGCCAACACTGCAAAGCTGAATAAATACAGCAATCCATATAATATAGCACAGCCATACCTTGTATATACAATACTTCAAAGCCATGTTGCTGATTACAAAGGCTCAACAGTAATTAGATCATCTCACTTATCCAACTAACCAAAGAGAATCTGTTTGTGTGGAGGGTCAGCATGTCAGCACAACAGCTGTTCCGAAATGCAGCAGAAATCAATATACTAGACTGGTTTAGTGATATGAGGACTACCCGTATGGGACACACCAGCGTGTCCCAAGGCACCAGTGTGTCCCGTTCCTCATAGGGGGTTAAAACTGACAAAGCACACAGTGATCAGCAAATGAAGAAGAGATGATCAGCATATTCTCTCTTAAGAGGTGAGGAGGGGAAGGAACAACACACAAAGTGCTCATAATTCCAAGGACATACAAAAAAATAGCAAGTAAATTGACCCCATACTTTTCAGCTGCAAGAAATATTCCAGATGCACAGTCTGCCTTGAACTCTGGTTCACAGGAATCCAGGAAATACAGCAACTCCTTCATCATTCCACGGACATTGTTCCCATTAACAAGAGCAAAGCTCAGTTCCATTGCGCGCCTGGGGCAAGAGACAGAAAACCAGTGAAGTATCTTCATCTAGTGAAACAAAAAAACAAAACCACAAGTCCAGCTACTCGAATACAGTTACCTTTTAACTAAGAAGAGAGCAATATTTATGAATCCTGTGAGAACAGCCTTTCACATTAAACATACCAGTATTTTCCTGTTCACGGGCAGACAATAAATATCTACCTTCAAAAAAACTAAAGGGGAGCGGAAGTGTGAGGTGCTCTAGAAACACCTATCAAGACATCCTAAAGGCTGGAAACATCTTTCAGCAATCAGAGCCCATCAGCATTAAGGTCTGACTGTCCAAGTATTTGTAATCACGCGCTGGTCATTTCTGACACACAACTGCAATAAATAAGCCAGGCTACAATGCACTTTCTCCAGCTTCAGGCATCCTGGAGAGACCTGTTTCAATCTCCATATATTCAATCTCCAAATACAGTAGAGATTTAAAATATTAACTAATAAGCTTTATTCTATACTGTCAGACTGTAAGATTTCTAGAACTCAAAATTACCCTGGTGCTCTTTCTAGAGCCCATTCCCTCCATGCCACCAGGTGACACCACTAGGCAGCGTGCCAGTTCATTGCTACTCCTTGAACACACAGAGGTCAGGGGCTTGTCCTTCCCCTTCAAGCTTCTGCGTTGATTCTAGAACAGCTCTCCTGTTCTTCTAATATTTCTGAATGAAGACTATCTTCAAATGCGATTGATTTCTGTACAACATTGACAATTAAGTTGCACTGAAATGCAATAGAACAATGCATTAAAACAGCCTCACTAAACAACCCTGACTATTCTGAGCATTTGGTGTAATCCAGGACCCAAACCTCCAAGCTGTGTCCTCTTCATACTACCAGGAACTTTATTCTCTGTCACTGAGATAGCCTACTAGAAGACAAGAACGATCCTCATAGCACATCAAAAATTTCTTCCCCCATTTCAGTTATCTTTTGCAATCATCTGGATAGTTGCTGAACCATTTCATGTGATTTTGCACTGCTTGTTGTGCAACAGATTTTGTCCAAAACTAAGCCAAAAGTTCTGAAGCCTGTTTTGCAATATGTACTTCAAATGGATTAGACTGCAATATGTGTTTAACACCAGCAATTTTCATTAAAATCATAATGTTGAGATACATGAGTTATGCTGTCATCTTTTCATATATTTACTGGCAGCAAACCCAGGAGCAGTCCTCACTGACTCTGTTTTGCTCCAGTGTCAAACTTGCCAGCCTGCCACATGGACACAGTTATTTTTTCTGATTGCCTAGTATTTTCCCAAAGTTCATGAAACATAACAGCCTAGACCAGGCGCATGACCCAACCCAGCGGTACTTGGTGCAAGTTATTCATTCTCAAGAATCTGAAAACGTCTAAACAGCACTATTTCTCAACATCTCCCTAGTTATTGTTGGAATAAGAAGGGTTTCTATAGAATCGTGAACTGGAAATGTGTTATTTTGCATTTTACCCAACTAATACCCAGGGACCTAGAAAACATCAAGGTGTTCAGAATTAGGGTGGAAATACATAAACAAATTGTTACCTTTTATCATCTAGATCTGTGGCTGGTTGAACACCTATACAATTATTAGAACTGTTTTCATCCCTCCAATTAGTTCCAAACTCCTTATACCTAACCCTACTGGGTTACAGGTTTTCCACGTTTAACTTTTCAGTCACGGTATGGCAGATATATTAATACTGCAGGTGCACAGAGGTAACTCTGCAATCTTAATACCAGGTATTTATCTCAACACATACTGCTTACCTTCGATCATATTACACAGCTCGCTTCTGTCACAAAAGACAGACAAAAGGACTTGAATTAAACAGCGCCATTCTGAATTATACTACATGGACCAAAGATGCACAGCAATGGTTAAAGGATGAGGGGAACAGGCTATGCTTGAGATAAGCACAACCAGGTACTGTGTCTGTCCCTCGAGTCCCAGACCTTGAACCTTGCTACCTGGGACCCGGACACCCAGTCCATACACAGCTTCAACAGAGACAGTGCATTGTCAGCAGCACGAGTGTCAGCACGGCAACGTCATGCTCTGCTGATGGATCACTCACAGGCTTCATCATCCAACAGCACTCAGACACGAAACTTTGTCACTTGCACCACACCTGTTTTCCAGGCAGGCACCAAGAGAACACGCGTGTTGCCTTCCATCTCAAACCTAAACGGGGCTTTGCTGTTCCCTAGCCCAGCCTCATGCTGGCTCTGGCACCGAACAGCAACAGCAGCCTGACTTGCTCAGCATATAACACACAAATTTGTGTTTTGGGATAGACTGCAACTGTAAAAATAGATTACATGATAACCATTACATAACAGTTAAAATTAAGTTTCAGAAGCAAGACAGATCCAATTTCTTTCCTATTCTGTACATATTAGACTGAGAGCAGTGCTGTTAAAAATCTACATCTGATTCAAAGATGCGCATAAATTTGAAGAATGCCTATCAGAATCATTATCTATGGCATAGCTAATCATTTTGACAAGATGGAAAAAAAAAAAGGAGGTTGAGCAATTCTGAAAGTATATCCATGATGTGATGACAGCTCAATGAAATTTTGGCCCACAGCAGACAGATTCCACAAGATGCAACAGGGATCCAACTGTCCCCATCACTGACACGTCGTACGCTGCACTGAGCTCAGACCACCAGTTACAGAAAGAATAACCATGAGGTAGAGAGTTCTGAAAGAAAGAACGCAGTCGACAGGCCGAAGGCTCAATTGATAGGTAGGGCAAAAGTGAGATCAAACAATTCAAGCATATCTACGAGTGTCTGACAGAAACAGGAGAAAGTTACTATCATGAGTAAAAGGAACATAACTGAAGTAATGAGAAGAAACAGAAGAAGAAGTTTAGACTATCAGGAAAAAGTCTCCCGGTAGTGAAAAGTAAGGTTGCAGGAGCTCCCATTGCTTAGACAAGTAGCAACATACTGAATTTTAATGACCAACGAACACCAAGAATGCATAACAGGACGTGGTTTGTAAGCAAATTATTTCAACAACCAAGTAAGTCTGAATTCTACCACTGTGTAATCAAATTTAATCTAGAATACATTTATTTGGATGGCTTAACACTGCTTCAAGACAGCATGACATTGGCTGTTAGTCTGGGAAAGAAAAGCAATACAGAGCATGTCAGAACAGCTTTGATAAGGATCACACTTCAGAGAGGCTTTTGTGAGCTCTTGTGAGCACACAGTCTGATCTCCACTGAGATTCCATGGTGTAGAGGACCAAAAAAAAAAAAAGAAAAAAAAAAAAAAAAATCAGGCAAACAGAAAAATCTCTTTTTGTAATCCCAGATGCATAAAGTGTAAAAGCAGCTTCCCAAAGAAGGTAGCTGCACATATTCGTTACCTTCTTTGAAGTACGAACAATACTATGCATTAATACTTGTCTCAGTTACAGTTCCCCAAGATTATTGTCATTTTCCCCATGCTCTGCTCACCTCCCATAGGCTGTCAACCTTGAGAGTCTGTTTCACTGACATTTCAATTACCTTTTAATGGAGACATCCAGATCTTTCAGGCAGTCCACAATCGTGCTTCTGTGCCGCTGTACTGCATTATGGTCTGTCTGCACAGTTTTCAACAATGACGTCAAAGCTACGTATCTGGGACAGGGACACACAGTAATAAATAGCTGACAGTAAGCATCTAATTTCTATGCACAGACACACCGCCCAAACCTTAGAACAGGGTTCTCTTGTACTTCGTAATAAATCGCAATCGCCCAGGGGGCTGCCGGGCGTATCTCCAAAGGCGAGTTCCCACGCTAACGCGAAACGCGCCTCACAACACCCTGCTGCCCCGACAAGCAGCTGTGCCCATTCCCAGGCTCGTGTCTGTTGTCCAGTCTTCACAAAGATTTTGAAAAGACAAGGCAATTGAAGATTAGGCCTCTGCAGATCATACACTCAAACCAATGTGAGCTGCAGTTCCCAATGCTACAGTCTTCTACCTGTACCTTGATTTGCAATCAAAATGCCTAGAGATTGGACTTAATTCTAGCAGCTGCAGCAATTCAGTTTCCAGATTCATACTGACCAAAGCACAACCAAACTTCCTCATTGCCAACAGCACACAACCAGAAAAAATAGTCTTTGCCTAATTTGTCAGGTCTCCAGTGCCAACTCTGATTTGAATATCACCAGAGACAAGACAGGAGTCAGAGCTTATTGGAAGAAGCCACTTGACTATTTTAAGAAATCACACGGTAATAATTAGATCATAGACCCAGATTCATCAACTAAGAAGGGCAGGGTCAGTTAAGATTTTCACAAAGAAAAGAACGGCCCAAGAAAGAAGAAAGTCACACTAACCCAACAAAAGTACTTTCCAACATGGTCTCCTGGAAAGCTCCACTTAGGCACAATCTTTGTGTAATTGCTTCTCACACATTTTAAACTGGGTGCTGCCAAAACACGCTTCATACAACTTACCTAATATTTTTGTCGTTGTTTAATAAGAAACGGCCAAGGATGTTAATGGCTAACACCTGCAGAAAGAGTTAGGGAAGGTCAGTGATCAAAATAGGCTGCTGGTCACCTTCACTGTTTTGAGAGGATTTTAAAGGCAATGTGTCAAATCTACCATTGCAGTTCTTGGCCAAAAGCGTAACAAAGAACTCTAGAAGCTGACTAAGCAGAGGAAAAACTTAGACAAACACAGCATAAGCTCTCTCCTGCGCCCACAGGAATATGGTCTGCAGGAAGTTTTGCCTTATTTTTGTTATTTAAAAACACCACAACCAACCATCCAAACAAGAAAACCAAACCCAACAACAAAAGCCCCACAACCCAAACACACAACACAAAATCACCACACAAAACACAAACACCACTTTCTGAAGAGGCTACAGTCTAATCTAGAACCCTTTGTGTTTGGGTGAAACAACTCTGCTTCACGCCCTCTACACATATTACTCTAATACAAGCCTAGGGAAAAAAAAAAAAAGGCCACAGAAAAGGCAACTTACTCTCAGTCCACTCTCAGATTTTATGTCCATAATAGTCAGCACAGTTTCATATAGAATGGCATTTCCCACGTTTTTACTTGTTTCTGTGTTAGTGGCAACCTGGAGAAAAGAAACAAAATAAGCAACTCCAATGCATCCAAAACAGAATCCCGTTATCCCTAACAAACAAGCATCACACCTATGAACATGTGTCCCTTGCAGCAAAATTCAACCTTGCATAGCAAGCAGCTGCATCCGCACCAGTGCCGCTGAATCCAAATTATTAAGAAACCAAAAGAGAAAGTTAAGGCTGCTCATCAGCCTTGCAGACCTCACCTGTGCAAGTATATCATTCATTGCTTCACTAGAATCATCATCATTTCGCCCTAAAATTCTTAGTAACCGCAGGATTCGTACCTATTTGACAAAATAAAGCAAAGAAAATCTCACTGGATGACAGCGTTTTACATGGGGACCACAAAATGCCCAGTACACTTCCTGAGGAGTGGCAAAGCAGCAAACCAAGCTGCTGATTGCCTTTCCTAAGCAAAGTGTGTATCCTTCAGAAGACTTTTACCAACAAGAAGAGGCTCGTGCTGAGCTCACTGTCTTCCCAGTGCCAGGACTGCCAAGAGTACCCCCCCCGCACTGGGCACGAGCAACGTGTCTTCTCCCTTTTGTCACAACTTCGGCTAATATGATAAGGCACTACAATTGCTGCTTAACTAAGGGAGGTGTCTTTCACTAAGGTAGATTAAGAATATTTGCACAATCAGCTCTAACAAAGGCACAAAATGCTAAAATTGCCACAGCTGCCCCAAGGTGACCACCTCATCATACCTAAGTCTCAAAACACGGTACTAGAATTAAAGGTATATCAATCACTGTTTGCGTCAGATCTTACCTGCAAAAAGGGGTCACTGATCCCAGACACATCATGCTCTGGTGAATATCCAGACATGATAAGGTTCTTCAGAATACGAACTAACTGGGGAACAAGCTGTGAAGAAGAAAGTTGTCCTATTAAGGTGTTGTTCCTTCCCCCTGCCAGCTCTGAAGTACAGGTTGAAGAACAAATCTTGTATTCGAAAGCAAGTCAGTCTATGGATTCTTCCACAATTTTCAACCTGCACACCTAGAGCTGATGTTATATGAATACCTACAGCTTAGCTCAGGCACAATCAGAAATAATTAAGCCAGGACCTGAGCATTATATTGTATCTTCAAAGTACTAAATCTACCAGAGGTTGGCAGTTGAGACCTGAGAGGAAATACCAACTTAAATTACTGTCTTCATGAAAAGGGGATGTGCTGGGGCTACTAAAATACTGTAATTCCAGGACTTCACTGCTGGGGACTTTATGTTAACTCCTGACTCATTTATAGCACACATCTCCATGGAAGCACCAGGCATAGCCAAGAGTTTTGATCTTTTCAAGTACCGTACTGCTATGATTAAATTATTAAGAATTCCTTCAATGTTGACACTCCATCCAACTTAGCTTCTAAAAATAAAAGCTTTGTGATCTGCTTCCTCCCCAAGAGTTTCCAAATAGGGCTGAGAACGGATTTCCCTCCAGCCCTCCCCAAGGGCTCTACTGTTAGACTTCTTCCCTGCGAGCAGCTCCAGGGTCTATTCTCCTTCTCTTCAGCCCAAACTTCTTGGCAAGAGCAGCAGCACTAAACTGACCAAGTTCTTTGCTTCACTGATGTTAGAAGGGTTCTGCGTAATAGCAGCGAAACTGATGGAAGCACTGCTAATATGCCAGATTCAGGAGCACAAAATCATACCAATTTACATTGTTCATATTTTAAAAGTTTTCTTCCAGCTGTGTGGGCTAAAAAGCTTTCAGAAGCAGTTCAGATTCCTCAGATGTTAACGGCACTGGTCTCCCCATGGGCACCTACCCACAGGACTAAGTTATCTTTCAAGACTCGTACACAGCTTTGAAGAAACGCTCTCTGTTTGCAAAAGTTTGGTTCAGCTCCCTCCATCTTAGACATCTCTCGTGATGTGGTTCATCTGGCAGGGCAGCTCTGAGGAACCACAATGTGTCTCTGGAGCATCTCACATGCTGAGCAAGTCATCAATTTAGGACAAAACGTGGGAAATAAGCCAATCGCTAAAGCAGACAAGCTACACCAAACCTACTATTTATCTCCAAAAACCTTCATAGCAGCTATGAGTAACAAAATAGTCTCAGGGATTAAATGGAAGCTCACTCCCCACACACTCTATGAAAAATCTTAGAGTTGAAAGACAGAAACCGGACTAATTTTCATTGAACTGTAAGAGAAAAACCACTCCTGGTGGATGACGTAGAGATGTAAATCTCTACAAGCTTCACTGCTTCCATAGAAAGTTTCTTCTATTCCTCTCAGCACTGGCATTATTAAAATAATCCAGACACTGGCTAGAGAGGAGCTGACAAACTAGACAGGGGTGTTATAGTGGCTGCACTAAGTGGATTTTTCATTTCTGACCTATAGAACACAACAGCCACATGTGGACATACTAAATGGGCAATGTTTTTCGGACTAAAGTCCTGTACGTTTGTGGCAGAGTGCAAGAAGAGAAATAGCTGAGTTTCTCCATCATCTCTTTTCATTCCTACCTTTGCTCTTCAGGAATTACATACTTCTCTGCAAACATGCATTCCATAAAACACACAAACAAAAGGAACCATGAATTTCTTACTATCTGCCTTAAAGAGGAAATCAAAGGATGCTGAAACATCCTCCCTCAAGAGAGAGCAACAGACAGGTGGCATGACCTGCTGGAGCATTCCTGGGACCATGGTCAATGTTTTCTTTGCTTTCTAACATGCAAGAGTTATCAGGACTGAGGACAAGACAAACAAAAGGAAACATTACAGCCATGGACATCGGTTGAGAGCCATCCTCCCAATCTTCTGTAGTCAAATTATATCCGGAAGCCCATTTACTGGCAGCTGAGTAACTGTCTCTCCTGCTCCCTTTTGGGAATCACCCCAAGTTGCCCCACTTTGTGATAAGAAGATAGCCCAGTTTTGCATAGGCACAAAAAATTCCCTAAAGCACTCTTCAAATGAGAGAGAGCTTGAGAAAAGCAGGCTTGTGTTTGGAGAAGGCCACAACTGACATTCAGGGCTGCTGTGGGTATAGAGGTTTAGTGACAAGACCAGAACGGCACACAAAAATCATTAGATGAGTAAAATTCATCTAAGCATGTGGCATCCATCACAAACGTGGCACTGAGAGGCACTGCCTCACAAGAGACAAACACCTACACATTCAATGCAAGCATGCACCAACTAGAAGAATTAACTCTTACCTTTTCATTCTAACACAGCAGGATTCCAAACAGACAAAAGGGACAAAACAGACGAAGCAAGCATTAGGGACAGCTCAATGTTATACCATTCACAGCATAAAAAACCACAAGAGAGAGCTAGAAAATGTACCTAGTATCTAAACTTCGTGGCCTCAGCTCTTTCTTTTTTCCATAACTCTCATCTTAATTAAGCCATTAGTAACACAGATGGCCACCTTCAAGGTGACCCTAGTCCCACTTTCATTCCTGCTTTGACATAAACAATCAGGGCAAGGGAAGATGCATGGCAAAGTGCTAAGATGCAAAGGATGTACTGTTTGAAATCCCTAATGATATAGACAAGCCAAGGAAGAACAGCAAACTGGGCATGCAGATAAATAAGCACCTTTAAGAGGAGCAAATGGCCAGTTCTGCTCTACCAGTTTTCTTCCAATTTCTCCTTCTTTGACCAAGAAGTCAGAATGACATAATCACTGATATTGTCAGATGCCCTTCTATTGGTAATCTTGGCAATAATACTGCACAGCAAATTACAGCCAACAGCACAGAGAAGTTTGTGCTGGGGTGAGGAGAGAAGCAAACATTCCTAACCAGAAGAGGAACCCTTAAATTAAACTGGGAAACGATGCAATATAGCATGCACCAGAGATGAGCTATACACAGAACTAGAACTTCCACTGGTACTTTCGACCTGAGTTTATAAAATTGTGTGGCTGTGGTTAAAGCATTCAGGTATTGGTATAACCCTCAGATTTTCATCTTTGCCACTTCATGTTTAATACATTCATGATTCCAGTGTCACTGTGTAATTACCTACAAAAAGGGAAAAAACACTAAGGGAACAAAGACAACACTTTAAACCTAACTTTAGGATGAGTTTCATATTGCACAGTCTTAAGACTGATGTTTTGTAGCTTATCCAGTTATTGAAGGGGATTAGGGCTAGATACATACAAAATTCCCAAATTTAATTTTTTTTTTAAGTTTTTCATAACACACAGACAGTATCAATAAATTCTTCATCCAAGCAGTTTTAATGATTGTATTAAAAGAAGTGCACACTGCTTTCACTAGGGAGACTAAGAGGACACATGGGCAAAAAAAAGAAGACATACAAAAAACCCACAACCAAACCCAAAGCCACCAAAAGCAAACCCATGAATATGAACTCTGCAATATTATCAATTCACACTTACCTTTCTAAAGTGTGCAAGCATGTCTGGACTTCTTTCACACATCTCTGTGAGGAGGACAACCGATGTGTGAAGAACACCTAAAGGTGAGAGGGGAAAAAGAAAAAAGCATCCACATTTAACATAATTTCGTTGGCTCCAGACACATGACAAAGATCATACCAAAACAGGAAATCATTTTAAAAAATAAATCTTGAATCCAACATGTCTACCCAAAAATTTATTTGCACTTGCAGCTGCACCCAAGGGATCTGCTCATGTCTTAAAGCTGCAACTAAAGGCCAAAGGAGGAGAGAAACTGGACTTTGCCTGCAGAAACTTACATACTAAACATACAGTCAGATGGTAACAGGCATAAGTTGGACTAGATGATCTTTAAGGTCCCTTCCAACCCAAACCATTCTCATTCTCTAGAAACCCACCCTAAAGTGTATCAAAAAAGAGTGTAAGAGTTCCTCTTGTCACCTATGCCATACAAAAGTCCTGCTGACTAGCAGTCATAAACATCCCTGCCTTCTGAATGACATTTGCTTCCACTGCATAGGAAAGGGAAGAAACAAATCACACAAATCCACTGCAAAAGTTCCTTCAAAACAAAAGGTTTAGGTAGCAAGTGCACCATCCTGTAAAGAATGGCACAGCCTTGCTAAGTAGTGTCTCAGATATTACCATGGTTCTTCTCATTCAGCAAGTTTTTGGTGGCTGGCAGGAACATCTCCATGAGTTCAGGCACCTTTCTAATGACATGAACAGCGCACAACGCTGCCTGTATGGGAAAAACAGCTCTGTTAGTACATGCTGTAAGGACAATCATACATGCTTTGAGAACACCTAGAACAGTGGGAATTATCACAAATTTAATGATATCGAAAGGTCTGGAAAGTTTATCGTATACTTTTCCATCTCTCTACTACAGGCGATACTAAACAGCATCACAGAGAAAAGTTCACTACAACTACCATGAGTGAGAAGGGAGAAAAAACAAAACAAAAAAAAGCACTGAGCTACAAAGTAATATTCCCATTAGCAATGGTTCATTCTTACATTATTCACTTCAGAAGTGGCATTAACTGCAAAGCAGCTCTGCTTTTAATAGGGTCACTTCAGTCTGTCTTCCTGTTGCTAGGGAGAGGATAATGCATTGGAAGTAAATAATGAAATTTATGTCAAATTTATGGCTCATTTTCTTTTCCTTCTCCACAAAAGAACTTCCTCCTGCAGGTGATGGGTCCTATGAAGAACAAAAGTATACTGGAAAAAAACTGCCTACTTCTTCTAGGGTGTGGAAGTGAGACAATATTCTTTGCAGCTGCTTGAAAATCAAGTGCACTGAGGGCATGTTCCCAGAATGCAGCAATACCTCTTAGCACTGTTTTCTCTCCAATCTCTCTCTAGATCCAGCCCTAGACGAAGAAGTAACAATGCATCTCTTCCTAAATCTTACTGCTCCCCATGGCTTTGTAATGAAATAAATTTAAAAGAACAAGGGTGATTACACCTTGCAGATGCTATGGCTCACTTGCTACTGCAATGAGACAATTTATAATTGTTTGCCCATTTCAAGCCATTAACCTTTTTATCTCACATACTTCTGTCATCCTCATCAAATAGGTTCAAATCTTCAGATATCAGCCTGCCCTGTTAATGATCAAAATTTCTCTGACTTATCTGAGAAGATACAGAAAGAAAAGTGATGACGCGAAGTCTGGGGTTAGTGTCTGAATGGGCAGGTGTTCACATTACAATCAATAACCCCAAGGTAGAGAGTATCAAAACACAAACAACTGCCTCACCTGTTGGAGGCTTGTCTTTTAGAGGCCAACATGCTTGTCTGTCTGCTACAGATAAGACAGGGAGTTTTGACCTCTATCTGTCTTGCACACTAGGAAAAGACTCAGCTGTGTGATCCAAGCCATCTAGTATTCCAGATATTAGCAAGGTATCTGATCAATCTTGAGTTTCAAACCATAAGAAAGTATTCAAAAGTTCCCTGAGGTACCTTTTTCCTAAGATAGGAGTTGGAAGTTTTGAGGAGCTTTTCCACCTCTCCTGCAAGGTCTCTGCACATTTCTGAGGAGCCCATGCAACCAAGAGTGCAGAGTGCCAGCCCCTGCACGTACTGCGTGCTGTGATTAAGGTCACTGTAAAGGAGAACAAAAAAAGCCAGTCAGCATGCACACAGAACCTGAACACAAGAAAAGGCATCTGTATCTACAGTCACCCAACCAGCTGCACACACGGCCCAGAACTCTCTGGAGTCTCAGCTATTTGGGAACATGCATCAGGAGCAACAGCAGCTTGGAGTGCAGGTTCCACAGGGTTTGCTACTACTTCCACTCAGAATCCTTAGAATTGTAACAATAAAATACTTGGTTAAAACTATCAGATGGATACCTAGGGACTGAACCGAGAAGAGGGAAGACCACACAGAATTCCATTAAAACTTTTAAGGTAAAGCCAAAACATTGTCTTTTGGAACTTGCATGCAGAAAAGAATCCCACATGAAGTACAGTCCTGCAGTGACTGTTGGCTGCCCCAGTTAAAATGTTCTAGGATAGGCTGTAGCTTCTGCATTTACAAACCAAATAGTATATAAAAATCTATGTATAAATATCCCCTATCCTGAGTGAAAACCACTAACCCTACCACTCGCACATCTTGAAAATAATCCATAGAGGAATTTTGTTCAGCAATCCTAACTATTCACATGCCTAAGGGAGATACAAAAAGCTGTCAGTAGGAAATCAAACCATCTAACAGTAGATGCTACTCAAGAGGCCAGAGACCAGTGTCACACCGAGTACACCACAGCTTCCACACCGCAATGCCAACCGCCTGTAAAACTGACTTCTACACTACTTGACTTTTCCATCAGACTGCTTGGTCCTCATGTTGCTATGGTACTCAGGACTCAGTGTTGAAGAAAGGAAAAACTCTGGTTCCTGGTTTGGGAGGTGAGCTGGGGATTGCATGATGGGAGAGCAAGGAAAACGAGCGGCACGTAACCAAATATGCACAACATGCAGGAAGGCGAGACAGCGTTCTGGTTATAACATCAAGCAGCTAGGGCAACATGCAGATGAAGGAACAGGTAGCACATGCCACTAAATGCGTTGTTTTTTTGTTTCCTTCCTTTAACAAATTTTTGGCAGCTATATACAGCTGCGTGTGTAGCAAGTATGTGCTTCACAAGGGCGCTTGCAATTTTTGCTATAAAATAATGAAAGACAATGCCATGAATTGAATCCCTTAGTGTCTAGATAAAAGCAAGACAAAGTGGCAGATACGGAAGCCAAAGGAGAAAGCAAAAAACAACCCTCTGAGGCAGTGGGAAGTTGTCTACCAGTTTTGCTTATCTGCAGTCTGACTCATTTCCAGTTCAAACTCACTACACCAGTACCACACAAATCATTTTAGCACAAACAATCAAAAGAAGCACTAACCTAGCAGGCTAGTTCTAATGGGAGAGTGCCACAGGTATGACATTTCATGAAAAACCTTTAGACAAATGTCTCTTCTCTCCTGGACACTAGGTCCAAACTAGCAGATTCTCAGGACTGCAGTTTTTTGTCAAGTTTCTTTCCAAGCACTTTGAGGTCACAATCTAACTGAAGATCAATATTTTACTTGCTAATATCTGGGAGGCTTATATTCTAAAAATACATAGTAATAAAAACATACACACCACACACAACCAAGCAAGCATTTGGATAAATCAACTAGAATGCAGTTGTTCCATTCCTGTTCTCATTCATCTTGAAAAGCAGTGTTATTGGAAATGCACCAATCTACTAAACTGTAATGCCAAAGTCTCAGTTTAACAGCATTTTGCTGAGAGGAAAAAAAAAGAAAGTTAAAAAAAAAGGATTATTTCCCATCCCCTCTTGTCCGATTTCAGCAAGATGCCAAGCAGACAGCATATCCCAAGTTGCTGCCTTGCTCTCAAGGAAAACCATTCATCGGGACCCTTAGGCCAGCCTTAAAAAGGAAGCAGCCTTGATCCTTGGAGTCCGACAGCTCTTCAGAGCTCCTCAGCAGAATTAAACAAACACAACACAACATGGCCGCAGCAATGAACATGACTTTGCAACAAATGATGGCCAGTCCAGCCTACAAAGTTTTAACAGTGTTATAAAAACACCCGATTCAGTCATATTTGAGGCTGCATTACTGCTCACCTAGTTCTTTCCTACTGCAAGCTGGGAGATAACTGATTTACAGAAATGGAAGAGAGTTTTTTACAACAACTGGAGGTCTCCTGCACCGGCTGAGCAGCTTACTGTGGCCATTTCATCTTCCCAATTTTATTTGTCTCAGCATGACCTCCAGAAACACGTACTACCATTCTGTAACAGTAGTTACATGAAGTGGTGTTTGCCACACAGACCTCTTGAGGACCAATGCAATCTTATATTATTTTCCCTCTAAGGAATCTAGACAGGATCATCCAATACAGTACAATACTAGAACAGTCTTGTATGGTCAACAGCACACAACAAAATTGAAGATACCAGTTTTCTAAAACAAGGGAAAAAACTAAAGTACTCAAGATACCACGGCCAGGAGTGTACTTTCAGATCCTGAGACCTCAAAGCATGTGTTGATGGAGAGAGAGATGGTACCCTTACTTCTTGATGCAATTGGTCATAAGAAGATGGACATCCTGTCTCTCATCCAGCAGCAACATGGCACCTAAATACCCAATGCGCTTGTCTGTGAATTTCTGAGAGGCAATGAGCTTGAGGCACTCCAACTGGAAAAAAAAAAAAAAAAAAAAANAAAAAAAAAAAAAAGAAGACAGAATTAGCTTAAACTACTTCTTAGCCAGAGGAGAAACAGTTCGAATTCTTACGTTTACTCATTTATGTCTCTCAGAATGCATTTTTTAAAGTATACTTTATTCCCATTTTTGTGATGTGGAAAACAAAAAAAAGTTAAATGACCTGCCCAAAGCTCCCAGCAAGCCAGCAGAAAAGTCAGTAGCAGCTCCCGCATCTTGAAGTAGCCAGATGCTGCTGGCCTCCTATGACCTCAGATATACTACATATGTGGGTTTATGTCAGATCACAAAAGCAAAATATAACATATTTATAGAGATAAGAATCCATCATTAAAAACAAAATAGTATAGATCTGGAAATCTAGATCATGTGTCATGTTTGATATGCACCAGAAACTTCTGAATCAGGCTTAAAAGGGTCCATCTACCTACCAGAGAAACAATCAGTGCTCTGTAAGTTAAGTTGTCAAAATCAGTTTTTGCTTTTTATGATCGGTAACTAAATTGCTAGCCAGGTAAACATTAGGTACAATCAGAGATAGTTAAGTCTTTGTGCTGCTCTGTAATCTCTGTTTGAACACCTGAAGTTTGACTAAAATAACAGGCAGTGTAGCCACTACGAGCTTTCCTTCCACCATGCAGAAATGTCACCTGTGTTCAACAGCATGAAGGAGATCCCCAAGATAACATGCATAGCTGCCACTTACAATCAGCTGATTAAGAATTTAATTGCTAACCTATTTTTAAACTTAACACTTTCTAACTGGGAAGCAAGGAAAAAAAAAAAAAAATCAACATAGATAACTCTGCACACTAAAATATCTTTTCCTAACAGATAACTAATCAAGTATAATCAATCTCTACTTTCCAGGCAGGAAGCAGCAGAAACAGCTTCTCAAAACTGGTAAGAGACCTGTCCCTTGCCAACACATCCCATCGACCTGCTCTACAAAGTAGCTGGGGCAGCCAGTGAGTGTACAGGGTGAGTGCAGGATGGGTCAGACAAAGCTTGCAACAGACCCATTGGAAAGGAAGGGGGCATGCACAGCCAGAAATACAGGGCATCATGAACAGTCCTTCATGGGCCCAGCTACAGGGAAGCTCGAACAAGGCACAGACACAGGTGAGATGCAAGAAGCACACACACATCAGGAAGGTAAACTTGTACAGAATACTGATAAGAAAACTGAAGTTGAAGTGCTATAGCCAAGCCACTGACCAGCTCCCACCACCGCATGGCATCAGAACAAAACTCAACCACGCCACAAGTTGTCACATGTGAACACCCAGCTAGTACAGGGTGACAAGGGTGACAAAGTGGTAAGAAAAAGCTTGAAAGAAAGCAAGTTCAGTTCGCTAGATTTAAAGGGGCTGAAGATCTAAAATACAGAAACACCTCTGAACAATAAGATCAGTCATCCACAAGGATAACTGAACTTCCACAAATGGGCAGGATCAACCAGGGATGAGGAACAGAACACTAGATAGCGATCTCTTATCTTTCCAGTGCCTTCTGTAAGAGAAAAATGCACCTCTGAATCAGCTCTCTTCTCCAGGTTTACCAGATACTTTCTGATACAACCCTCTGCAAAAACATCACGTAGAAATGATGACATCTAAGCTACAGCATAAGAGCCACAGGCAGAAGATGAATGACTATGAAAAAGCAGAAGGAAGCTCATGCCTGCAACAGATACTGTAAGACATATTTCTAGTACTTTTGTATTTGAAAGATATTATTAGAATTTACTCTGTGAAAGGCTGATGAGCTCTTGTTTCACTTGTATACAAATACATGCAAACTAACTTCAGGCACAGCAATACTGAGAAACACGATCAGCTGAAGCTCTTAGTAGGTCTAATTAGTGGAAGAAATCCTGATACCATTATATCCATTTCATTTAAACAAACCACTAAAATCTGCTACATCAGTACTGTAACATACACCAGTAAAGTCGGATATGATACAGGCATATAGCCAGACTACAATCTACCCAAGTTTTTACTGACATAGCCACTCTTCCAAGTGTTTGGTTTGGTTTTTTTTTGCAAATGGAGATGACAATAATAATAATAAAGTTTTTCAACTATTTGCCCAGGCTGCCCGATACCTTAGATAGCTTGGCATCCAGTGCATCTCAGCATGCACTGGCTAAATATGGTACTCACACTCATATTTCTGTACAAGACACCCTGGGTCAAAGTTGAGGATCCCTGGCTTGGAAAGAAGTAGACCAACCATTCACTACTTCTGATACCTTCTCTAAATTCTTCTCTGTTATTGGTTATCCCATCCACACTGTTAGCTGAAGTCAGGTGTCTGCTTACATCTTTAACAGAGACTGACTAACACAGCCTGTGGGTCTATTCTGTTTTTCACCAAAACACATTTCCTGCATATTTATTCTGTCACTCTCTGAAAATGCCTGTCTACAATGCCAGACTGTCTATCTACAAGACTCCACTGCTGGAACAGCATGTACCTTCAACAGGCACCCAAGCTTGCACAAACTATACGGCACCTGCACAACATCAGCACTTCGAAGGATTCTTTCCAGTTATAAGCACTGAGGATGTGCAAAGGTCTGCAACTTGCTCACCTGGAGAACACTTATTAAAATCCCTCCTCAGCATTGGGCCCTATACGGTCCTGACACACAGCTCATAAACCGCATGAGAACCAGGGTCAGCAAACGAAATACTCTGTTTCCAAAACAGTCAGCAGACATACTTCTGTTTGAGGTGCAGCAACCCCAGCAATAAGAGATATTGAACAATCTGGTTTACTCTTCTTCCACTAAGAGTGAAGAGGTAATTTGCCATAACTGACCAAAGCAGAAACTGAAAAATTATTAGATATCTGGTCTAATCTTCCATATATGGGATCAAGTACTTGAACAACAAGATAAAATAATTCAAATAAAATTTAAACATGTTCCTAACATTGGCCAAATGTGGAAGTTCTACCTGACACTCATCTGTAACACTTTTCATTCTTCTTGCAGCTTGTCCTTAGCCTTCATTTTTGTGACAGGAAGTTACTTTATCGCACCAGGGAGCCTGGCTATGTGAAGTGTTAAGAACAGGATAATACACAAATTCACTTGCTCTTACGCAACAATTCGTTGTCCTGTGAGAAGAATGCAATGATGTAGAAGTTTATGCACTTTATATGCAACAGCACAGCCCAGACTCACTCCCTAACACTATTTGGAATTTGATTTCAGTGGTTTGAGTTTCCTGTTTCAGTGAGACACGTCAGGACTGGTAAATCCAATCACAAATGGATAGACTTCCAAGACGTAAAGCTACTTTAAGGGATAAAACAATTTCACTGACCTTTCATTTGGCTTTATGGAAGGCCTAGGTTAGGTTACTGCTAGCAGGACACTTACTGACTTCTAAGCAAAACTCACTATGCCCCAAAGACTAAGCAAGCACAATTTGAAGAACATCTCTTAGATCAAGAACTCCCATCTCCTTGTCTCCCTTTTCCACAATCTCTGCCAAAAATAGCATGTCAAAAGTAAGCTAAGAGATGGAAAACTCATACCAGCATTCTCCAAGTCACCTCACTAAGATGGGAATAAGGATCACCAGTTTCTTATTCCTGGGAACAGACCAGCTCTTATTTGCTTAGAACAGATTGCTTTAGAAGGAAAAGGGTATAGAACCTCCTTTGAAGCATCTGGTATTTTCCACCAGAGACAGAACTCCGGAGTGCTGTTTCGAACCCATCTAGAAATATCCATATGTACCAGACTGTGGTTTAAGAATGACTGCTCTGCAGAAACATGAGTGGTGAGGGGCAGACAGCCTGGTAAAGCAGACTAATCCTAAGCTTCCTAACAAAATATGGGAGTCTCCAAACAGCAGATCTCACTAACGAAGTCAAAACTAACTAATGTAGTTCAGAAGATACATCAAGACAGACCTCAAAACATCCCAAAGAGCAGGCAGCGAAACTGCAGCTAGGAATGCTCCAAACAAGTCAATGTGCCCAGAACACAAAACGCAGACTGGCATACGCAGAGAGCACAGCAAGCACTGAACTCCGACCTACCTGTCCAAAATGTGCGGGGTATCCCAGCATGTGCATATACAGCAGCTTTGCCACATTTCTGCATCGGTATGTGTTATCTTCCTCTCGGAAGGATGACCGGATAGCAGCACACTCCTTTTGGATCATCTCACGCTCTTCTGCCTGGGTTCTTGCTGTCCGGATGGTCCGGATCAACTCCCGCAGTCTGATGGGGGCTGGCATCCTCTGAGAGAAGAAAGAGAGCTTTAAATCTTGTACCGTACCTGAAGGCTTCATAATGGTCTCATACGTTTGCTTTTTTTTTTTTTTTCCTTTTTTACCCTACAATTATATAAGTAGAAGAATTAAGACAATGCAGATTTCTTCAGCAGAAGAATTCACTGTACCTCACATTTGCTTTTCCAGAACACTAGATACAGGAATTGCTATGCTCTGAGCTGGCTGCCAGATGAACATGACAACTCCCCACCTGAAACATGCAGAAATTACACTCTGCAAGGTAGGCTCTCATATCGACACCACTCTGCAAGGTAGGCTCTCATATCGACATCATGTGTCTCTCCCCAGAGAAGTCGGGCTCCAAAGAGAGTTGATCCCAAAATCATGACCACGTGGGACAGAAATCCTTTATACTAATGAAAAGCAATGCTGTTTAATAACTTGCACAAGACTTCATACAAGTGTTTCAGATAGTCGTGCTTCAAAAATCCTACAAACTGGTGCCATGCACACTTCCTCCCTAGGGGCACGGAAGTCAGCAGAAAAAGAAGATGGAAGAGTAACCTCAGCTGTGTTGATATTTCAGAGAATCTTCTTTTGAAAATAAAGTTAACACCGTCCTTTTACTAGACACCAAACAGAGCAATCCCTTCTAATACAAGCCTGTCATGTTACTGTCTGACGGCACTGGTATGAAAGACTATGCAAAAGTGTATTCTACGTGAACTTCAAGTAGTTTTGCTTCACCAGGTGGAATACTGATGGAGCCACCTGACCTAGAAAGCAATTCAGTCTTCTGAATACCACTCGAGAGGAAAATGGCTCCCAAAGAAAAGCCAAACTTTAGAATTATGTTCAACGTTTGAACTTTTTAGTTCATACTCACCAAAGCTGACTTTTGAGGTTGTGGGGGATCAGACTATGCAAGCATCTCTACGGTCTTCTTTCATCCACCCAAGATGGTAAACATAACTGAGCCATTCTGATAACAGATCATGTCACACCAACTTGTAAAAAGTTGCTATGGCAGTCTGCTACAGATTTTGTTTGGGTCACTGTCCTCCCAGAACAGTGTGTCACACACTTTAAGCACTGCCACATCAGAAAAATCTGTGCATTTAAATACTGCACTTACTGCCTTGCATGACACCACAGAACAGGCTGGGAAACATACAGAGTTAGCAGAGACTAACTTAGAAAATTAAAAATGTTTAAACTCACTTCGCCTGTTTCTTCCTACTCCTACTAGAGGCATCTGCAGAATACACACACCTGAAGAGCCATGTGTTGCCCACAAAAACTTCAATGGCAGCTTTTAGATCACTGACTACACCAGGTGACAAGCACCAAGATGATACTGAGAGAAGGTCTACTGAGTAAATAACTACAAAACTGGGAGAAGCCAAGCCAGCAGAGACTGCTGGGGCAGATACTACAACTTCATTAAAAGAATACAGCTACATGGTGCAGCTCAAACATATGAACGAAGGAGCTGGGGATGCCTGAGCTGGTACTTTTCATGTCCTGCTGGTTAATCTCTCACAGAGCTCTAAGATGAGCAGCATATGCCCCTTGGTCATCAAGCAAAGATCCATAGTTTGTAGGGGTCAGGAAAGCTAATCATCATAAACCCAAGCCATCTGAGCAAACAAACCAGGTTTTGTGAAGGTATCACAAGACCTGATAAAGTCACTTGGAATCTCAAGTTTCACTCCTACCCCCAAGCAAATTTCTTTAGCTTTTTGAGGTTCGCATATTTTCATCTTCAGAAAAGCAACCCCACATAAATCATTCACACCACCTCTTGGACAATCCCATGTTCATCTGCATGACTCCTATCCAGGGCCAGGCTGTAACTTAATAGTTAAGTCCACAATGCTTCAACATGCAGCAGCAGGACTGCAGGGCAGACCATGCACCTTGCAGACTTGGGGGAAAAACAGGCAGAGGAGGTAGAAGGCCCACAGCAAAATTACACGGATATTCCTACAGGATGGAAAACACTAATTCACACAATACAGCAACATTTCTCATGATACAGTTCAAACCAGTACACACTTGCAGATGCAGAGTTGAAGAAAAGAAACATGCCACTAACTGGAAGACCGCAGCAGCTCCGCTGTTGTTGTTCCCTTACTCAAATCAACTCTCAGCATCCCTTGTGTGTCAGTTGTCTAGGATTCTGACAGATCACAGAACAGGAAACAAACATTTTTCCACAGACACACTGCCAAGCTAGTCCCGCCTGGGGACCGGCTCACTGAGCACAGGGACAAGCTGCAACAGCAGGACCAGCACAAGGTCTCATGTCCCCATGGGCACGCAGCTGGCACTCTAGGAAGCTGCAGCATCATAAGAGGCATGTAGAACGGAATAGGGCTTCAATGGGCCCTAGAAGATGATTTATTAACAAATCTTTATCATATAAACAAAGTATGGACAACATGCAGCGTAACCACAGCATGGCTCTGCCAAGGCAGTCAAACAATCACGGTATCAAAAATCTTACTGGAATTTGAAATACAACCACACAGACTGCACTAAAGGAGGGAATTACAGCTATACATCAATACATAGATTAATAGTGGGAGTTAAAAAGAATAAAATACAAAAGCAAGATATAAAGAGGATGAAACAATTTAGAGCTCAGAAGAACTAAAACACTTAAGCGATCATCTCATTGTGACTCTATCATTTGTCTTGAAATGAGACAGAATCTTAATCTTTTATATGGTTCGTAATGTGAAATTCAAGAAAGGTCAGCTTCAGGTGACTACTACAAAGCTATCAAATAGCAAACTGCCACAAAAAATTAATTTTACAGAATTCTCTATAATACAGAAATGCACTTTATTGCTCAAGATAACTAGCAGAGAGAGGACAACCACCACCATCCAGTAATAGCAGAGCTGCAGTTTCACTCCAGCAGGCTAAGTACTGCTTGGGACTTCCTTCAAAGGAGCAGGTCTTGTTCTTCAGGATTAATTAACATTTTTCATCAGTACAGGCAAGTGTTTTTACTCCTTGCACACTACCATAAACGACAAGGCAGTTTTTAGCAGTTACCTCTTTCCTCACTTGGTTTCCAGCAGCACCTTCCCCCTGCCATTTCTTTGCTAACTACATGCTCTAGAACTCAGGGATGACCCCCAAGCACCTGAAAAGAGCCTACAAGTTAATATTCACTATGTCTGGTACAACTGGATGCAAAATTCTTTTACCTCAGCCACTTTGTTTCCTCCTTCTCATTTTGAAGGCCTGGCTCCTTCCTACTATCAAGATCAAAGCTTCTGAAAGAGTTCGGGATCTACCTCAGATTAGTTCCAAGGTAGGTGGCTGGTCTCTAAGCTTCTTTAAAAGAAGAATTCCAGCTTGTTTCCTAGTCTGCTATTCATGAATTCTTCCCCTGAACCAACTAAAAAAAGCACTCTTCTTTTATGCAACTCATTCCTAGTAAGCTATCCAAAAGTCAAAAAAAAAAAAAAAAAAAAACAAAAATTATAATGTATTAAAACAATTTCAGTTTTGTCTAAGTTATGCTTCTAAACCACTATTTTCTCCCTTTTTATAAACTTTTACTAGCTAAGCTTGCCATGTTTCAAAGTTAAAGATTTTACTCAACATGCCATTATGCCACAAATAATTAAGTATAGAATCTTACTAAAAGTCTCTCTAAGAATACAATCATATTCAAACGATTGTTCACCAAACGACCTTTTATATTTATAAGAAGCACCTAAAATTACCAAAACCCACATGTAAAACGCTCAAGTGCTTCAGTCAAGCTATACTGCTCTAGCAGGAACTACAGTGTAAAGAAAAAAGCACTTACTACCCTTCAGTGTGAAACTGAGTTGAGATCCTTCTCTCTGGAAACTATTCAGAAATATCAGCTTAAGTCTAAAAAAAAAAACCCCAAAAAACAAAACAAAAACAAACATAAAAAACACCCCACAAAAACAAAACTCCACTCTTTTGATTTAAAAAAAAAAAAAAAGTATGCTTAACAAATTACCAAATTATCAGACATGTTTTAGAACACCATTATTATTTAGCCCTGAATTCTGGAAACTGTACGATATAAAAACCTATCGAAGCTCATGAAATTATTCACAGAAGGGCTTTACTGTTTGGGGAAATAGTCTGAATTTTCAATTCAAGTAAGATACATACCCAGTAACAGCTTTTACTGTAAATAGTATTTCTGAACATGGTTCATCCTAGAAAGCAATCCAAGACTGAAGAAGCATGCATTTTCAAACACATCCAAAACACACAACTTGAGCTGTTCCAGCCCAATGCACACAGACTTTCTCACATTCCTCAAGCAAAACCAGCTTTTGGGAAGTTACATAATTAAAGCCTGACCCAAGTCCCAACTGAAATCAATAGCAGAACTTCCCCATTTGCTTCACTGTAACTGAATCAAGCCTCCTGTACACAAGAGCAGAAGTAGATCTGGAGCACATGAAAGGAATAACTGCAACAGTTAAGTACAAAATCCTGATGGCCTCAACTCCACACTGCTGTCAGCAGGTTTCACACTTCCATCACAGACTTAAAAACACCAACCAAACAAAAAGGCATATTGGCAGTAAAAGCAGAAATATACACTGCAAAGAGAGATGAAGCTGTGAACAAAAGGAGAGACATTGGTATATAGCCTAGTATTACCAATATTTACATAGAAAACAGTAAACACCTAACCAAGGGGCACTATCATCATCAAGAAGGGCAAAGAAGGGCAAAAGTGAGCGGAGAGTTGAGAGAAAAAGCAACCAACCATACAACACTCCAAGTGGGAAATAATCTCTTGAGAAAATGCTATTTAATACAACAGAGAACTAGAAAGTAGAAAATAAGTAACATCAGAAAAATCAAAAAGAAATGAAGGCAGCTGGGGGCTTCACCATCAAGGATGATACGGAACAGCACCAGTGTTACACTTGGCAGGGCGCACAGAGGGCACCGGGGTGGAGAAGAGGTCAAGTAAGGAAAAACACGCCCCAAATCAAGAGCTAAAAAACGGTCTCAGAGGGAGTGATGGTCCCATTTCCAACTACATTCAAAAACCAAGAAATGCAGCACAACAGTAGCGAAGAGACAAGTCACCATGCTGCTCAGGAGTGGCCAAGAGGACAGTGCCAGGGGATGCTGAACTGCTGAGACCTTCAGCCTCAACAGGCTGCCAGCCAGACCCAGCAGCCCTTCCTCCTCCGCTCCCTACAGCCCAGCAGCACATCCAGATCTTCTCCGCTCCCTGCAGCCCGGCAGCACATTGAGATGGCACATCAGTGGCACATGAGTGAGACAGGCGAGTGCTTTCGATGAGGCTCCACTCGTGCACAGCAGGACATACATGCCAAACCAAATAACTCCTCACCTGGCCTCAAGAGATGCACTGAGCTTTCAACCATTACAAATATTAATGGCAACATCTGCCAAAAAATAAAATAAATATTTCCCTTTATTTAGAAGCCAATGAATGAAGCATTGGAAGAAGAACTAGCACATCTACATAGCTGATCAACATGACAGATGAGATCAAAATTCCAGATTTCCTGGCTTCTGTTTCTGCTCTTCAGTCACTGCTGACCTACACTACCTTTGCATTTCTCACCTGCTCCTAGTTTCCCAGCTATTCTGATCTGTAAGGTAATCTGGTTGGTTTAGTTCCTGTTCACTTTCCTGCAGAGTTAAAAATAACAACAGAGAAAAAGCTACTATTTTGTGACAAAAACCCCACACCTTTCCTCACCTCACTCAACGCCAGATGAAAGACAAGACCCCACATTTTTACATTTATTAACATAAACTTTACAAAATAACAGGTAACTTCAGCTACATCCTAGGAAGTTCTAATCTCAGATTTTAGCTACAGCATCTGTGCCAAACAGCAGATAAAGGCTGATGCTACTACTTGTCATATTGGCAGAATAACTGTTTTTTGAGTTACAGCTTCATCATATATTGACGTACTAACTGCAAAATTCTCATGCGATGAAGTAATACTCCTACCAAGGCAGACCAAACCCTTTTCTTCAGAGAATAGCAAAGTATAATCTAGAACAAATTGACATCACTTTCACTCGGAAGAGTTTGCCTTGTTATTAAAACATACAAAGAAATAAAACAAGCCATCTCCTGAAGTTACATACACTGCATGCCTACAAAAATAAAAACAAACATTCACAGTAAAGAGGCACAAGAAAGTCCACTGAATGAGTGCCGTTACCTTTAGGAGCAGTTAAGATTTTTATGAGCCCTTACACTTTGAAAGGTGACTTTCCAAACCTGAGCTGTGTTAACCAGATTGGTCTGTGTGCCCAAGAACAGACAACTTCAGTTCCTCTGCCTCTGTTCACAACCATTTTACACTATTGCCTGACAAACTTACTGATCTCACTTCAGTTTACAATGATGCCAATGAAAGTCTCTGCATGTAAAGGAACTATCAAGAATCAAACATTTTTGTATCCCTTACTCTCTTCACCAGGACACTGCAACAAAGGCACAGCAGGACCCCTCCATTCCTATCAGGCACCTTTAGAAAAATAAAAAAAAAATCACACCAGCAGTCACAAGAACAAAACAAACTCCCCCAAAACCACCCCCAAACAAAAAAAAAAGACAACTTTTTTATCATTAAAAGGAGGAAATCTGAAAGTTATCTTACACACTGGAGAGAGAAAAGTTGGATCCCTCCACAAAACAATTACCCCAGACTTACTTTCCCCTTCCCAATTCACAGAAATTTAAATATCTTCCCTTTCTTCTCCCATCACAGAGGAATTGAGGGGTTCACACCGAACACCTCCGAAAAAACAGCATCTCTTGCCTTCATGGAGCTCTCAGGTACCCCAGTAAAGTTCTCAAATCCTGTGCCAAACACCAGAATGCACAGGAGTGCAAAGAAAGAATGTAGCAATAGAATGGAACATGCAAATAAACAAAGGAAAAAGTAACAAGTGCAGTTCAGAGCAGACGGCGGAGAACAGACGCACTGAAACCAGCTGTGTGCTGTCACACAGAAGCAGAACAGGAAAAAAAGAAAGAGAAAACACAAAAATCTCTGTCATTTTAAACATAAGATTCTAGGGCTGCTGTGCACGTGAAGATACACATATGTTGTACTTTCTTTGAGCCAGTATGGGCCAAACACACTTTCTGGTCACGCACGTGAAATGTCACCTTTCCAAAAATGTCCCACTGGGATTCTGCAATGGTCCATTAACATTTCGAGCATCAGAAAATAACATACATCACTAACCATTTTTAAGCATTACTTGCAATGCAATAAAACACATAACTGTTCTATCTACAAACTTAGAAAAAAAAAGTTTATTATTAAAATAAACCTTATAATTGGTTTTATAGCTTGTGAGAGAAGAGGAAGAACTTGACCAAGCTTCAAGGGACTTGGAACCTGCCTTTACAGACCGACTCTCAGCCTGCCGCTAACAGAAACCTGGAGTCACAGTTTTTTGCAAATGCCTTTGGTCAGCAGTCAGAGGTTTCTGTTTCTATTAAAATCAACGTAACCATAAGACAACGGGCAAACATTCTCAGTATGAGACGCCAAGGCTCTGAGCAGTTGTGCAGCAGAAGCAATAAAACACCAAAGGAAGGACACGCAAACAGCCGAGCTGATCCTGCAGCGCCAGGGCCCAGCCCGGGCGGTCACAGCGCTCCGTGCTGACGGGACCTGTGAAACCGCCGGGCGAGGCACCCGAGTCCCGGGAGAGGGGCGGCGGGAGTCCCGCCAGCAGCGCCCGGGGCCGCGGCGCGGACGCCGCCGGCGGGGC
>VWYH01011062.1:155784-316564 GCA_013399365.1 Pampusana beccarii
CGGGGCCGCCCGGACCGGGCAGAGTCCGGACAGGCCTGGGCCGGGCTAGGCCTCAGGCCGCGGGCAGCCGGCCTGAGAGAAGTCGCTGCGGAGGCCGCGGGAGGGCACCGGGCGGCCCCCGTAGGCAGGAAAGGCGGCGGCGGCCCCGCGGGGCCGCATCTCGACCGGGGCCGCATCCCGACCGCGGCCACCGGCGGGCAGGGGCAGCCACGGTACGCGGGGCCTGGGAGGCCAGCACCTCACCCAGCCCGGCCGCCGGCGTAGGGAGGGGAGCGGGGGAGCGCCGAACACCGCGGCGGGCTGGGCGGGGGACGCCGCTGCCCCACTCACCGGGCCGGTCCCTGCAGCTGAGGAAGCGGCAGCAGCCAGGCATTCAAAATGGCGGCGGCGCAGCCGCAGCACCGATACCGCAGGCGGAGGGATCCGCAGGCCAGCACGCTCCCCTCAGCCTCCGGACCTCTACCGGCCGCGGACGGGGGCGCGGCGGCGGCAACGCGGGCAGAAGAGCGGCGGTGCGATACCGGCGGCTGCGAGGCGGAAAAGCCTGCTCGCACTACTTTTCTTGGCGGAAGACACCCGCGATTCCGGTCTTGCGAGGGAGAGGTGCGTCTGCACCGTGGCAGTCACTGATGACGTCAGGCGCGGGGCGGTCCCCCGCGGCGCGCTACCGCGTGCTGAGGCCGCGCGGCCCGGGACCGGGGTTGTGGTTCCGGGCTGCCCGCCCCGCTCGCTGAGCGGAGCGGCAGGGAGGGCGCTCTCGGCCCGCGATTTCTCGCGGGCCTGAAGCGCTGAGCGGTGACCCCGGGGACAGCGTCGTGCCCTCTCGACACCGCGGCTCAGCTCTCCGCCGGTAGCGCGGCGGCAGCGGGCACGGCGCAGGGCGCCTGGAGTGGGAAATGTGCGAGAAGAATATTTTTGAGACCAGATCCGGGGCGGGGGGCCGAGCGCTGACGGCAGCAGCCCCGGCAGAGCTCGGGCTTGGGGACACCAAACTGCGCTTCGGGAACACACGGAGCGGCTGCTCGGCCCGTCCGGAGCGGGGTCTCGGGAGGGGGTTCAGAGCCGGCCGTGCTCCGGGCAGCTGCTCTCTGCGCTTCCCAGGACCTTTCACCACCTGGACAACCAGGGAGCGCCAAGAAGCTGCGCACTTGTGGGGACGCGCGGGACAGACGGGGCTGCCTGGAGCGCAGTGCAGGACACACCAGGGATGCGGAGCGACAGGCCGTGTGGAGGCCGCAGGGTCAGGCAGCCCTCGGGACCCGCACCCCCGGCTCCGGCAGCGAGGACCGGGCACAGCGCCCGGACCCCCGCGCTGTCCCGGCCTCATGACGCGCACAGCGCCCGGGGACCGGGCCCGCCCCTCAGCGGCAGGAGGCAGCTCCTCCCGCGCCGTGTCTCGCAGCCCTCCCCATTCGTCCCGGGCTTCCTCCACCGCCCGGCCCGGCAGCTCGCCCTGCCCTGGCCGGTTCTGGGCCAGGACCTGCCCGCGGCGGCCCCGCGGGGCGGGCGGGGCTGGTTGCTATGACAACCGACACTATCAGCTGCCTGTGACGTCACCGCAGGCGTCACGCCCCCTGCCGGTGGGTGAGGCGCTTCCGCCGCGCGGGGCGTGGCGTCATCGCCGTGCGCCGCGGCGCGGGGAGGGGCCGGGCCGNGGCCCGCAACGGGGCTCGGACGGCCGCCGTCTCCGGGGCCGCAGCCCCGGCCTAGGGCTCGGGCGCGATGCCTTGTTTGCTCGGGGGGTCGGGGCTCGGGTCTCTCTCCGTCCCTGCGGCTCGGAGACTCCCGGGGTGCTCCGAGCCGGGACTCACGGCTCCCTCTGTTCCCGGTGCAGGTGAGGCGGCGGCCGGCAGCGGGGATCCGGGAGCCCCTTGGGCGCCCCCATGAACGAGCGTCGCGGCTGCCGGGACAGTGCGGGGCGTCATGAGAGCGGGACACGAGCGGAGCCAGGAGTGCCTCCCGCCCAAGAAGCGGGAGCTTCCCGCCGCCAGCACCGGCACCGAGGCGGGACGGGCTGGGGGCGCCTCGGGCGAGGGCCCCGAGTGGGCCCGGACCGGCGGGCCGGGGGCTGCTGCCCTGCGCTACGGCCCTGGCGACGCCGCGGAAGCGGTGGCGGGGCTGACCGTGGACCAGTACGGGATGCTCTACAAAGTGGCGGTGCCACCCGCCACCTTCTCCCCCACGGGTCTGCACCCCGTGGTGAACGTGAGCCCCCTGCCCCCTGCCTTCAATGTGACCTCGCCAGTGATCCAGCACCCGGGGGTGTCCTACCCCCCCATCCACTATGCGCAGATCCCCCCAGCGTCCCTGCAGTTCATCGGCTCGCATTACGCGGTGCCCTACGCTGTCCCGACGGGCTTCCTGCCTAGTCCGCTCCTGTCACCTTCCACCAACCTCACGGCCTCCCATGTCCCCCACTTTGTGCCATATGCCTCTCTCTTCACGGAAGAAGCCGCTCCTTCCCCCCAGACTACCTCTCCTACCCACAGCTTCAGCAAACCTGCTTCTGCAGTCTCTCCTTCTGGCCAGATGCAGCACCACGCTGGGACCCAGCCATTAGATATTGCACCAGGTAGAATTCCTGTTTATTACCAGATGTCCCGCCTCCCACCAGGGTATTCAGCGTATGAGACACCTTCAGCAGGTGGAAGCGCAGAGTCCCCTCAGCAAGACGGTGAGCTCAGTTCAGAGGTTGCTGCTGCCAATGGTGGACAGAGGCACCTGGAGCAGAGTATGAGGAGGACCAGCGAGGCTGTGGACTCTGCCGGTGGTAAAGCTGAAGACTGTCTGCCAGGGGCTGCAGCGGGATGTGCGGTCGACGGACAGTTCCTTTCAGGTTACCAGACGCTGGGAACAGCGGTCTCTGTGCCAGCTCACAGAAGCACCCCAGAGACTGATCTGGAGGTTCAGAGGGTGGTGGGGGTGTTGGCATCTCAGGATTATCACGTTCTGGCAGCCCAGAGGAAAGACGACCCGAGCCCTTTAAACCTTTGCCATAATATCGCTGATCAGCAGGGGGAGTCAAGGGACTCGCTGAGGAACGCGGCGGAAAGGGCCGGTGCTGACAAGAGCCAGAGCAGGAGCCCGTGTGTGACGGCCCCTGAAGAGCCGGTTAGACAGAGACAATTAACCAAAGGAACGGTGATAGCCAACGGCAAGCCGGTGCAGTTCTCAGTCGGGTCTGAGCCCATCAGGTCTTCCAGTTCGGAAGCCCTGGTAGGGCACAGCCCAGATGCACCGGCTCGAGGAAATGTGCTCGAAAAGAACCTGGCCCCGCTGCAGCAACCCAGCTCCTCACACTTGCCCTCCCACTTCATGAAAGGAGCCATCATCCAGCTGGCCACAGGGGAGCTGAAGCGCGTGGAGGACCTGCAGACTCAAGACTTTGTTCGCAGCGCAGAGGTGAGCGGGGGCCTGAAGATCGACTCCAGCACCGTGGTGGATATTCAGGAAAGCCAGTGGCCAGGGCTTGTCACACTGCATTTTGTGGTTGGGGAGCAACAAAGTAAAGTGAGCATCGATGTGCCCCCGGAGCATCCCTTCTTTGTGTATGGCCAGGGCTGGTCCTCCTGCAGCCCGGGGCGGACTGCTCAGCTCTTTGCTTTGCCCTGTCACAGGCTGCAGGTGGGCGATGTCTGCATATCAATCAGTTTACAGAGCATGAACGGCAGCTCCACTTCTCAGGCTAACCACCCTCTTGCAGATCAGTTGGTGTCTACTAGATCTGAAAGAATGGCTCAGGGGTCCAGAGAACCGTCGGACAGAGCTGCTGAGAGGAAGAGCCACACAGACAGGGACAGTGCAGCCCAGGGCTCTTGTGCAGAGCCCTCCCAGCCTGAGGCTCAGCACAGCTGGACAGCCCCAGGCTTCCAAAGATACAGCGCGCAGGCAGAGGAGCCGCAGCCCTCCCTGCCCCGTCCCTCCTTTATTCCCCAGGAGGTCAAGCTCTCTATCGAAGGGCGTTCTAACGCAGGGAAGTGATCCCTTTGGGCTGTGAGGGCGAGCGTCCCCTGAGTTGCACAGACTTTGCAGCAGGTTCACCAGCACGTTCTGCCCCGCAGGACTGGGTCTGTCCTGTCCGGCCTGGCAGCTGAGCACATCCTGTTGAGGAACCCGGGGGCTCCAGCCCCTCAGGGAGCAGCGACAGGCTGGCTGGGGTAGAGAACAGGGATGACGGGAGCATTCGAGAGCCTGGGGCTTCCTCACCCTCCCAACTGAGCAGCTCCCTGCGGGGCAGGGCTGAGCGTTTGGGATTGGCGGGAGATGAGGAGGCAGACACGGCTTAGGGCAGCAGGTAAAATTGCTGAAGATTTTATTCCTTCTTTCTCATGATGGGGAGAATGGGTCCCCACTGGTGTTATGGGGGCTCTACTCCCAGTATCCCTTTTCTTCACACATGCACTTTAAAAGGACCGTTCGCCGATGGAGCTCTTGAGGGCAGAATGGAGACGGAGACGCTTCTCTGGTGGTTCTGTTTAATGTCTGTTCCACTGAATCCAACTGCTCTTTCTTCTTGCAAAGAATGTACTGATTTGAGTGAATCACAGAAATTCAAGAGGAAGGACCAAAAGGGTGGGTTTGGGTGTAGGTGAATAGGGAACTTGAGCACTTGGGATGGCAGACATCAGTTTCCTGCTACTAAATACATGTAATTATTTACCACCAAATCAAATCTTTCTTCCCATCTTAACAACTTAAAAAAAATATATCTCTTGGGCTTATAGCTTTTGCAGAGGCTTAGCCTATGGGTGAACGGGGTTGGGATTTTTTTGGTTGGTTGGAATTTTTTGTTTTGCTTTGGGGTTTTTTTTGTTGGGTTTTTTTTGGGTTTTTTTATTCTCATTTTCTTTTTTAAGCCAGTGTAAAATATGTTTAGCATTCTCTAGGGAAGGATGGAAACACATCCTTTTTCTGTGAGAAGACTGAGACTATTTTGTTATTAAATCAGAAGAAAACTTTCCAGATGGCTAATTCTTCCCTGCAGGCGGTTTCCTGAATAAGCTCTAGACAAGCGATGAGTGTTAGTGCATGTGCAGGCAAGGTACAAAGTTTCTGGTGAGTACACTTCTATGATTAATATAGGGACTCGAAAAATATCAAAGCATCACAGGGCATTTTGGCATGTTTTTGTTTTAGTTTTTTTGATGCTTCACTTTGGAGTTCCTCTGTAGAACGTGGTAAAATCAAGAGTAGTCTTTTTCATGGTGAGATTTAATACAGATGTATATTAATACCTCGTTATGGTAATAACACTCCATTCAAGTGAAGGCTCCTGTAGTTACACTAATTTGCCCTCTCTGATGGTGTGTTATGACATCAGCTCTAACTGCTCAGCTAGAACAAAAATAGTCACTATTATGTTGAGGATAAGGGTCTTCACTGACTTAACCTGGGTTAGTATTCTGTGCATTGAGGTGCCTGTCTCTGTGCTAGGACCAGGCTTTTGAGAGGGTTTCTTTTCAGAGTGCAGGTGCTGCTGCTGCTCCTGGTGTCCTTGTTCTGTTTGCTGTCTCCTCTCGCCCTCGCCAGGTCCTGCCGGCTGTGGTGGCACCGCGTCCCCTGCCCCGGGTGCCTGAGCTGGCGCCTTGGGCAGCGCTCGGCTTGCGGTGCTGCTGTCTCAGGGCTGCTCCGCATGCTCCCGGGAACGTGTCCTGTAACGGGTTGGCTTCAGCTGACTGACAGACGGAGGGCTCTGCCTGGGTACCGGGCGAACTGGAGCGTCTCTGGAATGTCCCTTCCCTCCAGGCTGTCGGTCTGTGTTCCTCGCACAGTCTAGATGTTTTGGTTGCCTTTGAGATGCCTGTGCCAGGCCCGTTTCTGTTCGGGCCCTGGGTGAGGTGTGTGCTCCTCCCGTCTGTGCCTCCCGGACCTTTCTCCGGGGTGAGCGTGCTGCCTGTGTCACCTGGCTCCCCCCAGGTGACATGCTGCTTCCCATCTCATCAGCTGTGTGAGAAATGTATGAAGTTCTGATGATGCTGTCATGTGCAGATTCTGCCTCTTTGGCTGCAGCAGCTGTGGGAACAGATGTTCTTTTCATGGCACCACTTGTCAGTAAAACGTACTGTCTGGGCCCAGTGCTTGGCCTCATCTCCATCTGTGTGTCACCGTTGCTGTTCGTTAGACTCTCCTACGCAAAGACCTGTATTAATGTTGGGTTGTACTTAACGCTTGGGCTATCCAGGGTGTTTGTGGCCAAAGGCAGAAGGCAGAGCAGCCCAGGTTCTCTCGCCTGTTCTTTGCATGGTGCGTGCAGAGGAGCTCAGAGCTGTGGCAGGCAGCTGAGGGCTCTGGCACATGGACGGTGTGTGAATGTAGACGGGCTGGTTGCACACAGGGAATGTCTGAGCAGCTGCAGGGCACAGAGCCCCTCATGTGTCTGTGAACACAGAAACCTCTGTCTGTTAGAGAGGGTTTGGGGAGCTGGCCTTGTCTTGTGTGTTGCTATAACTGCCACCCCGAACAGCAGTCTGACGGCAGATGCTCATGGATGAGGTGATCTGCACGTGGCTAAAACAACCTGGTGCTGTCGGCAGCTGGGGGCTGTGAGGGTGCTCGCCAGGGTTTGGCCAGCTGCGCATCTGCTGAACGCGGTGCTGAGCCCTGTGAAAGTGAGTTGGACCTCGGTGCTTCTGCCCAGACTTCCCGTCAGCCCCACTGTTGTGCATATTTCAGCCGCCGGCTCTTCTGTGGAAGCGATGGTTCAGGGCACATCTCGCAGTGGGGCGTTGAGATGCAGAATCTGGGCACCTGGCTGCTGCCCCAATGGTGGAGGGGGCCCTGGCAGCCCAGCTTGGCACAGCTCTGGAACCTGCCCTTCCTGGGTCGGGTGGTTCCGCAGCCCGTGGTGGTAGTTGTGTTGAGGCTCTCCCGAGATGGGGAGCGTGTGCAATGGGCTCTGCTGGAGGCAGAAAGGCTACGAGTGAGCCCACGGAGGAGGCTTTTATTTCTTAGGTTTACAGGGAAAGGAGGAGATAAAGCCAGGAAGATGATGTGGAATGAGGTGGTTATTCAGGCTTTTCTGCTGGCAGAGATGTGACAGAGAAACGTACTGTTTTCCTGCTGCTGTTGTGAAGGGGGGGAGAGCTGTGGTCTGTCCTGTCCACAGGAGGAGGAGGAGACCTCCTGGCCTGGGTTTACCCAGCTCACGCTCTGTGGCAGGAGCCTGTAGGATGCCGTAACAGGTGTCTGTAGCCATCTGTCCCATCATGAAACATTCCTTGGGTCAGCTGCCCAGCAGGCCAGGCCTGTTTCCAGGCTGTGCAAACAGTGTTGCTCGAGGAACGTGAACTTGCTCCAGGTGCCGAGCCCTCGTCACTACCAGACTATGCAGAGGAAGCTCTGTCTGGAAAGCAGGAAAGCTGCAGAGGACCCTCTGCCTCCCCTTTCCAGCAGGCACGCAAGTATAATGCACTTTTCACATTAAGTGTCCCTGCCCCTGTCCCCACCCCATACTTGAAGTCACTTTCCCCTGTAGAGAACCAACGATCCTCGTTACTCAGAAAATATTGTCGAAGAAACTACAGCAGTGTGAGTAGCCCAAGCACTAGTTCCTGCCCACAGCATACACGTGCCTTTCCCCAGCATCGCTCACAACCACACTTTGTCTTGCAGGCTGTCCTAGGGCATGAAACTTTGCAGAAGCTGCTAAGATGGCTACGAATGCACATTCTGTACAGTTTGGCCCAGGGTGTGTTCCATGTATGGCTTAAAGTGCTGATGGTCAAGGCCCTTCCATGGTTGTCACCTCTGTCCATGGAGGATGGGGCTTGTCCCTCATGTCCCTCTCGGCTGCCCCCCCGCAGACGTGCCCACGCTGTTCTTGTTTTCCGCTTTGTGGCACCTGGCGCAGAGGAGGGTTTGCCGTGCACCACAGCGGAACAACGAGCGGCACCAGGGAGCAGCCGGGCTGCCCCGCGCAGGGAGCTCTTTGTAGATACGTGCTGATCCCGCAATTATAATCCCAGTATGTAATGGCTGTATTAACATGTAACCAACCACGTTGTATCTAAAGCCTTAGAACTAGTCAGGTGCTCCCCTCCGACCTTGTTCCTGCCCCTTTCCTCCTACCTGAACTTAACAAAGCATTAATAATTCTAAGGATAATCTCTATTTTGTTGTGCTTTTTTTGTAACTGTTTTAAATAAATCAATTTGTACTGTATATTTGTACTTTTGGTGAGATCCTTTTTCCTGTTTTACCATTTTAAGTCTGTACTTGGCTACACACAGATTGTATTTTTATTGTTAATGCTCTTATGAATATTGCATTTAACTTGTTGACTCTGTAAACACAGTATATATCTATATATATATATCTATATATAAACCAATAGCTTTTCCTTTGGTGTTTGAGACTTTTTGCTCGTCTGTAGCATCAGTGATCATTAGGATGTGGTTTCTCTGGTCTTAACACAGAGTGATCTGGAGAGCTGTGACAAGGGTGAGGTGAAGGCTGTCTGACAGATGGACTTGAAGCCATAATTCTGTGTTCAAATACTTTTGCTTTTATGTGGTCTCTTTCTTGAAGGCCTTGGAATAATGTTCAGGTGCCAGTGATGCTGCAGGGAAAGTTGCAGCTGCAGTTTGCAGAGTGAAACTACATCTCTGCTGGCCAAGCAGAACACATGAGATGGAGCATTAGCAAATATTGCGAGAAGCAAGCTCTGTCAGTTTGAGTACGAACGGACAGAGGTAAGAGAAGAGATTGGAGCAGAGAACAAAGGAGGATACGAACAAGGTAACGTGGAACTGAATATACCCAGATCTGGTGCCTTTTCCAAAAGCGAGAGAGGCGAGGATGGCTCCTGGGTGTCAGTTTGATGTGACGAATATGTTAAAACAGCTTGTGTAAGATGAGGAAACAAGATCTTACAGTGGCATGTGGAGGAAATTGTAGTAATTGAATGCTTTTTGTAGCAAGTGTCCACAAGACTGTAAGGTTAGTTCACCATCATTAAAAAATGCAACATTATGCACTTTGAAGGCAACTATTGTGAGCATTAACTGGGGCTTTAAGGGACTTCAATCAACAGGTTTTCAAACTGAGGAAAAAAAAAGAGGGAAAAATCAGGTTTCTAAGTAGTCTGGCCAAAAGGTTTTTTTTTCTTGTTTTAACTTTTCTGATCTCAAGTAGGAGTCTTGTGGTCGACATTTCTGAGGTCATGCAGGGAGGCAGCAGTCGGAGAGGACGGTGGCTCCCAGTGAATAGACCCCACGTAACTGTGCTGCAGACCTGAATTGGAATGCTGTGAGAGCTGGAGAGCTCTTCAGACCACGAACCAGAGATGTGTGGCACACCAGTGTTTGCTGGGCTGATGTTCGGAAACCACAAAGCTACAGCATGTATTTTTACATCCTCATTCTTAAAGAAACCAAATAATGGAGAGTATACCACTCGCTTGCCCCCCACATCATCTGGGCTAATGTTTTGCCTTTTTCCAGTTTAAACATGCCTAGATTTAATTTCCATAGTTGCACAGTTTCATTATTTCCATTAGCAATGGTAATCTTTTCCTATAGGTACAGCCTATCGTCACATTTTGCCTTGGCTACCTCTTGAATAAACTAAAGGTTTAAAGTCTCTTCCCTCTGGCAGGTTTTTCCAGACTCAGTTACTGTAGCTTTCCATGGCTCGCCCCCAGCTCACCCTTTTCCATGTTCCTTTCATTGGTTCTGCTGCTGAGTGTGGAAGCAAAAGCAACTTTCTTTCCTGCATGTGGTTCTGTTTACTAACGGTTCCCCCCTCATCCCACAGTGTTATTTGCAGTGACGACTGAAAGTTGCTGTTGGTCACAGAGGAATTTACTGTGAGAATGAATAACTTGAGTGTGATCCGTGGCCCTAGACAAGCACTGTTGCATTTGGCTGTATTGAAATGGTTGTGCAAGCTCAGCATCCTGTGAAGTCATGGGACAGCTGAGGTGGGAAGGGACCTCCGGAAGCCACTGGTCCAACCCTGTGCTCAGGCATGGCCACCCAGGACTCTGTCTTCTGAGTGTCTCCAAGGTGGAACACTGCGCAGCTTCCCTGGGTGACCTGTCCCAGTGCTCTGTCACCCACACAATGAAACAGCGTTTTCTGATGTTCAGAGGGAACCCTTGTGTTCCTGCTTGTGCCCATTGCCCCTGGTTCTGTCACTGGAAACAGCCTGGCTCCATCTTCTTTACATTCTCCCTCCACATATTTATAAACATGGATGAGATCTCCCTCTAAAGCCTTCTCTTGTCTCCAGGGTGAGCAGTCCCAGCTCTCCCAGCCCTTCCTCACAGCACAGCTGCTCCAGCCCTTCGCAGGACACCCCGCGGTGTGTCTGTGCCTTTTGGGCACTGCGAGCCCAGAGCTGGACCCAGCACAGGGGTGAAGAGAAAAACAAACCCACAGAGCACGAGGGAGCTGACCTACCCTGATCACCATTCAATCACCTCACTTGCAAACCTGAAACACTGTTTAAGTGGAAAGTAACTTGTGAGTAAACCAGCAAACTTGTTTGCTCTTTGCTTACCTCAGTCAGCCTTTCTGTTAGTGTTTGTGTGAGGTATCTTAGAACAGGAACTCAAGTTTCCTCTTAGTTTTTCCAGGGATGCTACTGCAAATAAGCACATAATGCTAAGAGAAAGGGTATATGCAGCCATTTCCAGGGAGACGATGTCCTCCTTTGCTTCCTTTCTATGGGCACAGACTGCGAGGGATTTACTCCTGGAGGGGTTGTGGGCTATCGAAGTCCTCAGCTCCATAATTCATGCTGCAGTAAACAAGATCCCTTTTTCGTCAGGTAGGCTTTCACCTACAGCAGAACTGCAGCAGCCCAGACCCACCTATAGGGCAGGGGTCCAAGAACAGGACAGAGCACAAAAGGTAAAGAAGGGGACTAAATAAATGTGAACATTAATTTATTTTCCCTCTGTTCACAGACTGTGACTTGGCCCCCAGAGCAGACTGTATCCTCAGAATCTGCTCCCACCAGGGCTACTTTGGCAGACATCTCTCAGCTCTGTACCTCTCCTCTGTTCAGGAGAAAACCAGAACCCTCAGTCGGGACAGGCAGCCAGGGACCCACAGCAGCCTCCCGGGTACAGAACCCCGCTCGTGCGCCTGTGGCAGGTGCAGCAGAGGTGGCACAGTCCTCGGCTGCAGCTCAATGCAGCGAGCTGTTGCTCTGCTCCTCAAACGTCATTTTGCCCAGCAGCTGGCTCTCCAGCTCCACGTTACTCACTGGCAGCTGGAAAAAGTTCATTTCAGCTGCCAAAGCGGCCATGGCAGAGGGGTCCTGGCCAAACTGTGCCCGAAGCATCATGTCCATTTTCTCCAAGCGCCGCTTGAGCCTCTTGGCCTCGCGCTCCCGGATGAGCCGGGCCTGTCGTTTCTCTGGGGTCTCATTTGCGCGTTTCAGTCGCATGGCTTCCCGGTCTCGCTGCAGCCGCCGCGCCCGCTGCTCATCTGTCTCTTGCATGCGCTGCAAACGCTTGGCTTCTCGATCCCGCATACGCCTCACTTCCCGTTCTTCAGGTGTCTCATTGTCCCGCCGGCTTTTCTTGGCCGTGCGCTCCCGCTCCAGACGCTGCAGCCGCACTTCCAGGGGCTCGTTCTGCCGACGAAGTGCCCACTTGCGCATGCCCGGTGTCTGTGCCTCCAGCAGTTTACGATATGCAGCACAGTTGTTGCAAACCAGGAGGATGCCTGCAGGGTACACGGGCGTGTGGAAGGCAATGTCTTTCCCCCCAACGCTGGAGGAGCCCTCGCTCTGCGGTGCCGGCAGGCGACCTGCACTGAGCACCTCTGGCAGCTTCTCACTGGAAAGAAGAAAGAACAGAAGAGTCAGAGACCTGGTGCTGACAGAAGAGTCCCCATCTCAGACTTCCCAGGGGGCTGGAATCCATAGTGCCACTACTGCAGCCCGTGACAGGGGCCTCTGCTAAACCGTTCCTGCCCACAGACATGTCTGAATATCAAAAATGAAGCACCATCATATCCGGGTGTGGGAAGTGGGTTAGCCCTGGGCAGTATCTGGGTTGGAAGAGTGCAAGAGCAGGAATTAGCCAGCAAGCTGCTCCTCCTCATCACCTCTGGATTTCTCCTTTCAGCCCCGCTCCACGAGTCAGTGAATAATCTTCCACCAGGCAGGACACAAACAAGGAACGCTTTAGTTTCTGCCTGTTAGTCCTGCTCTGGAAACGACAAACACATCTGGGCAGGACAGACCTACTTGGAAGGATTGCTGGGCAAGGGAAGCAGCTCAATGTTCTCCAGTGACTGGAGACCCCGGTGCTTTCTGCACAGCTCTAGCTCTTCACAGAGCTACAGAACACCCTTTCAGCAGCACAGCCCCAGGAGGTCTCAGCAGGTGGTGCAGAGATGGGATGGGATGCAGGCAGGAAGGGATCAAGGGAATCTCACTCACTGGTAGTGTTTACAACTCTCCTACAGGCCTTGGTGGGTCCAGAGCCGTGACTTCTGTGTAATTTACAGCAACCCATCTACTCTTTAACGTGGGTACCTTGGTGCACCCACCAGTCAAGCTGACCCTGACCTGTTGAACGTGGCATGGCTGGTGAAATGTGCTCCACACACCGCACAGTTTGACAGTTGGTCCTCTGAGTGGATCAGGAGATGTCGTCCAAGAGATCCCGGTGAGCTGAGGGCTCTGCCACATACAGGACACATGTAGCTCTTGGCGCTCACCACAGCTGCAGTGTGCTGCAAAACAACCCCTGGGCCGTTAGTTATGGACTGCCCAGCATCTTTGCATGCCCAACAGACTCAGCAAATCACTCAGTTCACTCTCTCGGAATGGGGACACTTTACCACTAAACCTCTGTCTGACAGCTCCTAGACCAAGCTCAAGGCATCTGCGGTGTCACGGGACAAACAGCAAGGAGGAAACCTTTCTACAGGTCCACTGCAGTGCAGGAGAAACAATTAAGGCCAGGACTGTAAGACCTGACCCTTGTTTTCAGAAATGCATCTGAGGAGCTGCTGTTGCTGGACAAAGCGTGACTGGACTGACAGCAGGCAGGATGCTGGTGAGGAAGCGGTTAGAGAGTCAGCTGGTGCAGGTAAGAGGCCAAGTCAGTTCTGCTTCATTCCTTCTTTTACAGACTTTGTGCTGCGAAGAGAATACTGACAACAAAACCTGTGAGATTCCAGCACACATTTCCTGCAATACTGGAATCGTTTCAGAGGAAGAACAGCTGTTCTCAGAAATAGGAATGGCGATAAAGGTACAAAACCAAGACCTGAGTGAGGAGGGCTTCTTATCTCACTGAATGATGTAAAAATTGCTTTCATGTTTAATCTGAACTGCCTGGTCTTAGCCTGAAACTGCTTGCAGAAACTGCCTTGGGGCAGAGTTGTGTTTTCCAGATCTCCAGACCAGTGCCTTGCTGATTCTTCTCCCAGGACACCTTCTGGACATAGTTTACTGCTGTAAATTTCAATTACATCCTAGCTACAAGTCAGTTCTGGGACTGCAAAGACCAGAACAAAGCCACCCTGTGCTTTGGGTTGTTTCTGGATTTGCGGCTTAAGGTCAGAGGTATCCGTCAGCTGGGAACCATCCCCTACCTGGTACACATGAGCAATGAGCTGTTCCCTGCTTCCGCACTCCAGCTGGCAGAGGGGACACTGTGACAGTCCCAGCACAGGGTCAGCATTCAAACTCTCGGGCACCTACAGGGAGGAAAAGCCACTTTGTGTGGGGCACACAGGTCCCCCCACAGCCACCCCACCCTAAGGTGAGTGCAGAGCCAGTCCACACTTACCTTATTTTCTCTCATCAGTGGGGTTCCAGCCACAGATTGTTCTGCATTCTCTAATTCTTTCTTCACTTTCACCACTGAGCCATCCTCCTCAGATGTATGGGAAGAAACTTCATCCTGGGTGGTTTCCTCATCATCACTGCCACCTGGAACATGAAGAGCAGTTATGCCAAGTGTCAGGACTCTGAGGACACGCGCAGGCCTTAATTGTCCTGACCAGCATCACCAGGGGCCTCTCCCCACACCCTCCAAGCAGGGGCTCCATTTAAACTCAGGCTGGGGCACTTTGGTCCCTGAAGTGCTCTGTTGAGTCCCTGGATCTGGCCAGTTACCCGGCCTTACTTGACAACCACTGGACCCTCGGCTGGGCCCACTGCTGTCACCACCTCGCTCTGCTGAGCTGGGGCTGTGTTGCGGTGCGAGGTCGTTGCCCAGCCTGTGTTCTGGTGGTCCTTGGCCCTGCTCTTGCTGTTCACTGACACCAAGTCCTGCACAGGGGCCCAGGGCTAACCCAGAGGAGATGGGTGAGATGTTCCTCAGAGGACCCCACAGCTGTGCAGCACCTTGCCTCGCCCCATCAGCGTCCCCCCAAGCCACTATCTTGCTGTTATGGGAAGGGGCAGAACTCACTGCTGCTGGAGTCGGGGTCTTGCAGCGGATGGATATCTGGCCTTTGGTCCCCAAGAGCTCCAGGAAAGTTGTTTTTCATCATGGCTTGGCGGGCTTGCTCCTCCAGCCCTGCAAAGACTTGCTCCCCTGGCAGCCACAAGGACAAAGAGTCAGACCGGTACTGCTCCATCACGCTCACCACCAAGGCTGGCCAAACACACGGCTGGTGTGGGGCTGCTCACCCATGCTGTGCAGAACCTCTGAAGTCACCTCTCAGAAAGCATTTAAGTAACCTCTCTGCTTGCCTACACTGCAGCACCAGCCTCTTGTACCTGCTGGTGTCAGTGCAGTTCCTGTGTCTAGAACATCCCACTGGAAGTGTCTGGCATCAGGCTGCTCTCTGCTTGCTCTATATGCCACTCCAGACACACACACACACACACACACACACACACACACACACAAAAAAAAAAAAAAAAAAAAAAAAAAAAAAAAAAAAAAAAAAAAAAAAACCCCCCCCACCCCCCCAAAAAAAAACACAAACAACCCAACAACAAAAAAACACCCACAAAAAACCAAAACACAACCAAAATCAAAAAAAAAATCTCAGCCCAGGCCATGTGGAGTTCGAGCACAGAATGACANAACAAACAAACAAAAAAAAAAAAAAAAAAAAAAAAAAAAAAAAAAAAAAAAAAAAAAGAAAAAAAAAAAAAAAAAAGATGCCATGCAGCTGCCACACGTAGAGGTGGCTTTCTCTGCTACCAAGCTGTCTGTCACCAGAGCTACAGCACAGCTCTCGGCAGAGGGGAGGCCACTCAGGGACAATGACAGTATCCCAAACCAGGCACAGTGCTACATGGCTCTCCTGAACCGTTAAGCCCTATTCCCTGCTGTAACAGGCAACCTGCATAAAAACAGCATCTCCCCGAGTGCTTGGCACCTCCTCTGCTCTCCACAGCGGCACTAAACAGAGGGGTTGTCCTTGGCATGCCCTGTCCCCCCTTCTGTCCCAGCAGGACTGAGGACAAGCTGCCCATCAAGATCTTTGTGTTCAGAGCTCCTGCTCTCCTGCTCTCACCATGGATAAATTACTTCACTGCCTTGCCTTGCTCAAGAGTGGCTCTGTCTAAAATAGATCCCAGTGACACTTCACACGCTCAAAACAGAAAACTACAGGAACAAACCTAGAAAGCTGAGACGCTTGTTTGAGATAGCTTACAGTCTGCTTTGTTAAAAGACAATGATCTCTAGTACTTCAACTCAACAAGAGAATGCAAACACATTGAAATAAGGTAATTATTTGTGCTCCTCTGAAAAAAAACTTACTACAGCAATCTCTGCTAAGGAGAACTTTTGGTTCCAGACAATAACAATAGAAGGCAACCATTAATTTTCTAACTAAATCAAACAAATGACTTTGTTCCAGGGTAGCCATGATCTGCGTCTCTTGGTGGATGAACTGGGAGCACTTGGAACAAGGTGCTGAAGTTCCCAGTGGGCTTTTAGGTTAAATTTATCAACTGACTTATAAGTTCTCAAGAACCACTCAAAGCATAAATGTGGAAATGCTCAGGAAGACACAGGGCATGTTACACATAAACCAAAAGCTTTCCGAACAAAATTTCACCTTTTAGTATAGGGCCACAACGAGCATCAGTATAACCAGGGAACTGAATTCCTGAGCCATGGGGAGAGCTGCAGTCCCGTCACATGGACAGGCACGTTCTTCACGCTGAACTGCCTCTGCCAGCTTTGCCCTGTGTTCGTACTCACACTGCCTTTCTGGTGCTCACCTCTTCATTTCCAGCACTGCTTTAAAAAGCGGTCATTTATGCAAGATTTCAAAGACCTTCAGAAGTTTCATGGAGAGCGTGGGAGAAGAGTTTTAGTTCCCAACATCCCCGTGTGGGTTTCCAAAAGCATTTGAAGGCATTTATCATCCTGTTTCAGAAATGCGAGAAAGGTTTCTGTAGGGAAGACTTGAGAACACAACCCATGTGATGAGGAGCACTCTGATTCTGTCACTGCAGGCAGCAAGTACCACTGTGATTGCTGTGACACGTGCACCCCCATCAGGAGCCTTTCCAGCATGGAATGGGCTTCAAAACCCCAAGTGCTGCTTTTATGTCTGGACCACAACCTCACACTGGTGGGACTGATGTGCAGACTGTACGAGCAGCAGACCCTATAGAATTACAGTGTCTTTCCAAGAAGCAGATATCCACAAACCACCAGGATGAAAGCCCAGAGACCAGAAAAGCATTGCAGGACAAAGCCTGGTGAAATTAGGAAAGCTGTAGAACGCATGACAGATGTAAAACCACAGCAGGAGACACACCATCTGCAACAGATACAGGACTCCCAAACACCACTGCAGCTGCTAGTGGAAGCAGTTACACGCTCATTCATTCCCTGTCCAGCCTCTCATGTCTCCGCAGAGCAGCAGCCGGGGTCTGGGGACAGGCAGGTTCCTGCTCGGATACACAGACCGTGCAGACAGTCTGCAGGAGTTTAAAAGCTGCGATCTCTATAGGAGGTGACTGAGGAGGGAACTCCTGTCAGTAATGCCAGCATCGGTCACAACAACTGAGGAGCAATCGTCTGCCAGCGGCCTTGCTGTACAACACCCCCAGAACCAAGTCAGCATGGACTCAGCACAGTGCAGAGAACTATCGGCTTACAGCCAGACATGCAAACTGTTAACAAACCAGTGCTGTGAGCAGACAACATCTTGTACATTCTTCACCAGCCTGGAGCTAAAAGGCATCATGGGACTGGGAGAGAAACTTTCAAAACGCTATCTTTAGCTTACACAGAATTTCTTCTGAATTAAACTAATATGGTCTCCAAAAGAAGTTAGAGAAGAGTGCCTACTGGTGGACTAAGCCCTGCTTTGATGAAGCTTTAATGTTTGATAGGTACAGGGTTATACTTTTATTGTTTCTGCACACACATGCCAACACACAGACACTTACACCCCACCTCCACCCCACTTTGAGTAAACTTACATTCAGTTGGAAAGGGAGTAAGACAGGCAGCAGCTTTAGGATCACTGCTATCAGTAAAGGATGTATGCTCAATATTGAATTCACAGACTCTTCTCCAGAAGTTTCTTTATTAAATACAAAAAGGGCTGCAGGCTGACCACAACACCAAAACAAGTCACTGCATTTGTTTTACAAACAGCTAGAGATGTAGGACAGTGAAAGATCACACAAATGCCTCTGCTTTGCATTCCAGTTCTCCTCTCCACAATCCTGTGAGTGAGTGGGATGGCGGGTGCGCAGCGGTGCAGGTGGGGGGCAGCCCTGTGGGGCTGTGCGACAGGGGCAGTTACGGCTGCTACAATCGCGTGGCGTATCAACTTGGTAGCCAGAAACGATTTTTTTTTCCTGAGCCCTTCCCTTCTTGAACTGTATGAATGCAGGATAACTCTCAGGTGTTCTGGAAAATAAACACACAAACAAACAACTCCCACCCCAAAATCCACAAAACAAAATCAAAAGAAACTGCGCCATTCCCCTGTCTTCCTTCCTAAACAGCAAGGTCTCTCAGAGATGAGCCACTTTATTCCCTCCTTGTACAACAAATTAAAGTCCCTGTTCATGTAGGTCTTCTCTGTGCTCCTTTCCTGGACCTGAAATGTGCAATTCTTTCCACCACTGTGGATCTAGTCCACCTGCCCCATCGCTATTCTGGGTTGTCCACACTGCTGTAGTGGTTACTGAAATAAAAAACAACACAATTGAAAGAGTTAACAACGGCAGCCCACAGACCCCTTTAAGAACCAAGGATCTTGATGCAAGTAACATTTCTGCTTGGTTTTGAATGCTGGGTGCTATTTCTTGCAAGATACTTCATCTTCAAACCGAGACTATTATAGATAGCAGAATTCAAGGAAAACCAAAGAGCACAGAATGTGCGTGTGTCAGAAGGAGAGCAAAGGGATTAGAGGATTAATGGGATATTTGGGCCATAATAAAGAGAGCTAGGAAGTGTGAATTAATTTGACTAACAAAAGCTGTTCTCCAGAGTTCTAAAATCAGCATCACTTGCAAAGGCCACAAGCAATAGAAAGAAAAGCAGCTCATGGGACAGCAGGGAGAGGAAATAAAAGTGCACGCTAACACTCGCAGCAAATTTTTGGCAAGCACAAGAACAGTGAGTAGCCCATAACTGATGGAGTGACAGTGCAGCAATGGATGGGCTTGAACACAAGATCAGATGAATCGCTTAAGAAAGATTTTATACTTTTGCACTTTGGAGTCTGGGAGAAAATAAATACCAAATTGAACCAATTAAGCAACCCCCACAGGAACAATGTAACTGCATTGTATTTTTCAATTCAATGTGGAATGGGCAATGCAATAAGCAAATAAGCATGTAAGTTTTATTTGTTACCACTTTGTCAGGTGTAGTGTTTCTTTCACGCACCACATGGCAAAAGAAAATTAAATTAAGAGCCAATTATGTGCTGCAGTCCTGCCAATGGGGAAATGGCTCCAGTTAAAACTGTAGAAGGACTGACCATCATGCATGAGACTTTTGTGATAATAGTATTTTTTTATAATTGTTTCTGTATTATTTTGTATTTCCTTACACATCAACTTCCATTTAAAACTGTTTTGACCTGTAATGACACAGCCTCCTGGCCGGTCGCTCTGCACGCCACACAGTGATTCTGCGCTAAGCGAGGACAAGTAAACCACGTCGTTGTGAGAGCAAGGTTAAACGAGGGCCATGCCAAGCCTGGGAAGTGACCCTGGAAAGAGGTGGCACCAAGCAAGCGAGGGAGAGGAGGCAGGCAGCTGTCGCCTGCCCTACAGAATCCCAGAAGGAAGATAACACGGAGTGGCCATGCAAGGAAGAAGTTGGCACCATCCTCCCACAGATCTGTCCAGTTAGATATTCACAGTGGTATTTATGCAAATCAAAAAGCACTTCCCCAGCCCCACAGCCTGCCAAATCAGACCCCAGCTGCAGACAACTGCGTGAAAAGCTGCATACCTGCTGTCCCTTTTATTCCTCTCCTCCCAACCACTTCAGGCCCTGTGAAGAAGTCTCAGTAACGTGTCTGCTATGTCTCAGCCTGACTCCTCATTCTGCTGGCTCACCCAGTTCTTGGAGCCGATGCTTTCTCCGATTATCCTCGTCAGTTCACTGCATGGCATTTCTGGGCCCTCCAGATACACAGCAGGCTAGGTAGACAGAGAAGTCCCAAAAATTTGGTGGTGTTCATCATAAGATAGACAAGATTTTCCATCCCAAGGTTGAGATGTCACCATTGACGTGTTTCTTGCATCTTTCAGTCCCTTTATTTTCTTGTGGTTCTACGTGCTGCTCCTGTGGCTCCTGTTGAGTAGCTGCTCTGTAGCAATGTACCACACGTAAAGGAGGTGAGCAGGTCCCAGAATTCCTCTCTGTGGCACACTAGATGTCATAACCTCAACCTCATGCCTGCTGGTAGCATGTTTGTCAGATAACTTCCCCCAAGACCAAAAGTGGAAATACAACCACTTGTATTGCAGATAAAAAAGCAAAGTTCACTGTGAAAATAGCGCACAACTGAACCCCATAATATGTATAGTTTTGTGTATAATAGTACAAGCTTCTGAAGAACATAACCCTTAGGTAGTAGAGTGCACATAAAAGCCCACTTCAACACCATGGAAACTCTACCTGCACCATTAGAGCTGTTGTGTTCTTGGTTTCCATACATGAGACCATGACTCCACAGCAGGGAGACAGCAGAAGTGCATGCCTTGTGTAAGTTTGACCTAAATGGCAGCAGTAATATCTAGGCACTCTCAGAAGCAAATGCGTGTGGACACAAGATGTTTCACTAGCATCATAGGACAAAACACATATCCAATTTCTAGAAGTAAGACAATTCCAAAGTCATGAATGTACTATCCTGCAAATCAAAGCTATACTATGTCCACCGTTGAACCCAGCACCCAGAAGCAAGAATTGGAGAGCACATGTCAGTGCAGATGCCAAAAGCCTCAAAACTCTTATGGTGGCTACGAAGCAAAGCTCAGTCAGCTCTCCCAGGCCCAGCTCCAGCTGCCAGTGGGGCTTTCAGGTCCCAGACAGAGGTAGTCCTCCCCTGTACGCTCACTGAGCACAGAAAGGGTTAGGATACGTCACAATGTATTTTCCCCTAGCATGGAGAACAGCATGCAGAGATTCCTGTCACCATACCGATACAAAAGGCAGCACAGAGAAACACAGAGAGACAGGCAAGCCAGCAGCATCAGCAAAGTGAGGCAGTGTTAGTGCTGCAGCACTCAGCTCTCTGTCCCATACTTCCGACAGCTACTACAGCTTAGCAATATCACGGGCTTTCTCTTCAGTCCTATTTTCACATGTCTGTGGAAGCGGAATTTGTTTTCCTCGTTCTAGCCCAAATTCCAAATGTGTTTCCAGCCACAAAGCTGGATATGTACAAGGGCACAGCTTCGCAGCTTCAGTTCCCTCAACCTCCCTCTGCTGCAAATCAGTCAAAAGCCGTATATGTGCAGTTTCCTCTTTGCAGCCAAACATCCATACGTGTCTCCCAGCTCCAGTAACACGTTGCTACAGCCTGCTCACAATAAGTGCTGACATACAGCATCTTCAGCCCTTTCACTATCAAGCAAATGACAGGGTGATGACAACGCTGGAGAAACAGAGATCTGTCCTACTGGCTCAGCTCAAGAATGATCTGACAGATAGCATTTATCTGTCCAGTAAATTACTCAGCCACTGTCCATTCCCTGCAAGGAAAGAGCAATAGCTTCACTTACAGATTCTGGTAGGCAATTGAGGTACAGTGAGCTTAAGTAACATGTCCAAGGCTAGTCAGTTGGATCTGTGGTAGGGCAAAGATCAGACCCCAGGACTTCCTGGCCGGCAGCCACACACGCAAACCACCTTGCCTAGAGCTTCCTTTGCTACCCACAGCCCCAAAGTCACATTTCTTAGTGTACTAACTTGCACTTGTGACAGTATGAATGCAAAGCACAGCTACAGGCCCTGCACACAAACACCTACCTTTACAGCATTAGTTGTTTGTTCAAGCCTACCCCTGTCCTGCCTTGCCAGGACACAGCCAGCTCCCCTGATGCACAGAGCTCAGTTTCTCTTCTTACGGTCCCTAAGACGAAACATGAGTAACCACCGTTCCCCCACAAACTGCACCTCCTCACCATTCCCCTCCTCCCCGTCTTACTCCACAACAGTCCAGCTAGGGCAAGGATCCCACAATGCTGTGTAACATTATACTCACAGTGAACTTTGTTAGGAGTGGTCTGTTTCCGACGGGACATGTTTCCCTGACCTGGGAGCACAGAATGTTCGGTCCCTCAGCAGAGGGCTCACCTGAGAAGAGAAGAGGCTGTCACACACACCACTGGAACCTCCTGAGCCTCTGGCCAAGCACAGCTGGCTGTCTCAGGGCCATCCCCAGCCTTCTTCTACCTACAGGGCTCGTTTTGCACCACCACAGCCACATTCTGTGCCAGTATCCAACACCATCCACAAACATTTCACAAATTGCCATGTCCGCGCAGTCCCACCCAGTCCACCAGCAAAGTTATAACAACCCTGGCCCCAGCATACAAAAAGTGAAGAGTGCCCCAGGGCAAAAGTGACTGCAGTCCCACTCCAAACACCCTTCTTCCTCCTGTGCATTCCCACAGCGCTTAGGGCAAGAGCCTCACCAAAGCTGCAGACCCTGCCCCACCTCTGGCTCCTACCCCCAGAGAGACCGAGGGGACACACGGCCCCCCGCACCCCGAGGACACTGGATAACCCAGCCTGGGCAGGCAAGGGGACTGGCCACCCCGCAGTGACAGCTCCAGCCGCAGCTGCAGCAGCTGAGGGGATGGTGTGGCCGGGCCAGGGACAGGTCTCACCCCCACAAGGGGACTGACCCCATGGCCCTGGCAGACAGGGAGAGGTGAGCGGTGGGGCTGCCGCATCCTCCCTGCTGCTGCGAGCCGGGCAGCCAGGGACAGGGACAGGCAGGGGGGGACACGGCGCGTGGGAGGGGACAAGGACAGCCCACCTCGCGAGAGGAGGGCGCACCCCTCCTCTCACATGGGGGGACACACTGATCCTTCAAACTTTACAAGCGGGGAAACATCGACTCCTCATCCTCAGACCGACAGAGGAAGGAATCAGTCCAACAGTACCTCAGACAGACAGGCAAAAGGAGAAGCTGAATCTGTTTCTCCCCAGACAAACGGACACAGGGATCTCGTCAGTCTCTTCAGACAAACGGACACAGGGATCTCGTCAGTCTCTTCAGACAGACAGACACAGGGATCCTGTCAGTCTCCTCAGACTGACGGACACAGGGATCCTGTCAAACTTCTCAGACAGACAGACACGGGGATCCTGTCAAACTCCTCAGACAGAGGGATCCAGCCGGCAGACCCAGCACACGGGAGGCGGCAGGAAGGATCCAGCCCACAAGAGGACGGACACACAAACAAACACAGCCCGCTCCCCGGACAGAGGGACGGAGGAAGGAACCCATCCCGCGCCCCCGAGAACGCCGGCGGACAAGAGAGAGACCCGGCCCGCCAGCCCGGACAGCCGGCCCGGCCCCTGCCATAGAGCGCCGGACGCTGCCCCCCCTCCGGCGGACGGCGGGACCCGGCCCGGCCCGCCTTACCGGTCCCGCTGCAGGTGCCGGGGAGCCGCAGACAGACAAAGGGCCGCCGGACAGACAGACGGGCAAGATGGCGGCGCCGCCAGAGCGCGCGGCGCGGGCACGGGCGCGGGCACGGCCCCGGGATCCCCGGCCGGCCGGCCCGGCCCGGCGGCAGCGCCGGCTGCCTGTCACAGGCCCCGGTGTCTCATGATCTGAAGTGTCTCACCTGTTTGTCATGGATCCGTCCCAGCCGGCAGCTCCTGGTCGCCCGGAGCTCATTCGTGCCCTCTGCGGGTCCCGCGTAGCCCGGCGGGCAGCGGCGCCGAGCGCTGGCCCCTCCGCACGCCCTGCGCTGCCCGAGCTCACCAGAATCTCGCATGCCCTGCAACGTCAAAAATCACGATTTTACTATTAATTTAGAGGCCGCCACGTGCGTTATGAACTCATGCATCCATTTGGAAATGAACGGCCACGCACCGCAGAGCGGGGACCTCTGGGCTGCTCCCCCCCGCGGCCACCGCCGGCCCCAGAGCAGCCGCCTGGCGAGGTCCGCGGGTCCCGCCCGGCGCTCGCCCTGGGCCAGCTTACCCTCAGAGAAACGCAGCGGCGGGACCGCAGCCACCGCGTCCCTCGCGGAGACGCCCCCGCCACCCACCCCAGGAGCCGGAGCCCCCGGCCCGGCGCGGTGTGTCCGGCCGAGCGCTCCCGCCCCCCGGAGGCGGGGCTCGCGGCGGGCGGAACGCTGCGCGGCGGAACCTCCGCGCCGGGGGCGGGCGCCGGTGGGCGCCTGTCGGTCTGCAATGTTGAGGCGTTGGTAGAAAAAGGATCCTTCCGCTGGGTCATTTAGTCCCTTAGCGCCGCGCTCTTCGGTCACGCTGCAGCCGCTCCTTTCCCGGCCGCCGCCGCACCAGTGTGAAGGCCGTTCTGGCGGCCTAACCTCCGCAGGGGCCGCGTCAGCTCGGTCGTGCCCGGGAGGAGCGGGGAAGTGCCGCCCCATGGATCCCTCCGCACGTGGTGCGGCTGGGCCGCCATTTTGAGTGGCTGAAGCTGCGCGGAGTGGCGGCCGGTGAGCGGGCGGCGGTGGCGGCCGGGGCGGCGGGGCGGGCTGGGCAGCCCGGAGGGCGCTGCTGTGAGGGGGATGCCCTGCCCGGTGCCCGCTGTGCGGTTCAGAGTGGGCTCAGGGCGGCGCTGGGGCCGGCGGCGGGCGGTCCCTCCGCCCCTCAGGTGCTGCTGTACCCGTGGAGCGGACCCTGGGTCTCTTGCGCGCTTCTCCGAGCCCCGGGCAGCTCCGCGGCCGGTCCCGCAGCGCATTGACGCGCCGGGAAGCCGCCCCAGCGGCAGCTGATTGCGGCCGAGTGACGGTGATTGCGGAGCCGCCGGCGGGGCGAGGCGCAGCGGGCAGCACCGGGCAGCCGGTCTGCAGCTGCCCCAGCGGGGCGAAAATCTTTTAAAATGACAGAGGGTGGTCGTGGAAGGATGGCTGCTGAGCTGGCTGCTGCTCAGCGGCTGTATTTGGAACTAATCTGTTGAAACAGGGTGTTGTTAATCAGAATGGTTGTTTAACAGGTACTTTTACAGACACTGCAACTTGTGCTGAGGCTGTTTCTTGTAGCACTGCAAAGTTATCTTAATGTTGTAAGAGTATGTTCCAGTTACAGAAGGGTTTTTTATAGCATCAGACTTTTATCATGCATGTGTACTTCTTTAGCAATGTTTCTTGAGGGTGGTTCTGTGTATCATTGCAATAACTGTATTGATGTGTGAACAGATCAGCTAAATAATCAGGTTATACTCTATACAGTAATAAATCTTATGTAAACCATTAGTTATATAGAAAGTATTACCACTATACAAAAGTCTGCTCCGATGTGTTTTTCAGGTAAGCCAAGGTCTTTCTGTGTGATAGGTCTTAAGGAAAGATTTCTTGATTAACAGCTCTTCGCATAACAAACTGCCATAATAACGCATCTTCTGAGTTCTTTTTCTGCAGGACTAGTGATTTGAGTTGGCTCATGAGAGGCTGGGGAAGGGCCAGAGCATGCGCTCAGCAGGAAGAGTGTGTGCAATATGGAATGTCAACTTTTTCCTTCTGATGGCAGGACTGCTGCAGCCTCTGTGTGTACAGTCCTTGGGTTAATCACACAACTGTTGAATAACTTACACATTAATTGGGCAGAGGCTGGCTTGGTTCTTGCAGGTGATTGTAATGTTTCTTGAAAAATGTGGTTTTGTCAATGAAGTAACACAGAGAGGGGGAGTGATAGTTGTCACAGATGGCATCTTGAGGCGTTGGTTTCCTTCTCTCACATTTTGAAGTAAGGAACGAGAACATAGCTTCTGGCAGCTGTGCTGTTTGTTGTGAAATCTGAGGGGTTTTTCCACTTGGGCTCCTTAGAAGCCTGGAGCTGAACAGAATCCTGAAATACGATCTCAGTAAGCTCAGCTGACTGAACTGAGGCACAGTCACACCTTCCTGGACCACTGCTGGGAGATGTTTGCCTAACATTCTTAAAACTTGACTATTCTGGTACGCACATCAATGGCTAGTGTCACTTGTCTAGATTAAGTAGACCCAGGCCTTCAATTTGTTGATTTGGCTATGTTTTCTAACCCTGTTCCTATTTATGGAGTGGTCTCAATTTTTTATCATCTTGCATCTGCTTATGGGGTCGCAATTTGGTCTGTCAGAATGGAAATGTCCAGAAGGTTTATGTGCCTGTTGGCCTTGGTTACATGTGTGGTTGTAAAGTGGGGAGGGCAATGATGAGTGCTGTAGGTCCAGTCATTTATGAATAATCAGATTTGGGACTAGCAGGCCTGTACCTCTTTGTTTGGAGAAGTCATTCTTTTTTTCCCCAAGTAAAATGGTGACTGGTGTCCTTCTAGTGTGACCAACAGCTCCTGGTTCCAATGACCTTCCCCTCTTCTCCCACAGAAAGTGTTTATAATGTTGGGCTCTGGGTTCAAGGCTGAGCGCTTACGAGTCAACCTGCGCCTTGTCATCAATCGCCTCAAGCTGCTGGAGAAAAAGAAAAGTGAGTATTTGAGGGGGCAGGTGTGAACTGGGGTGCTTTTGGGGCTCAGGAGACTTGAGGAGAAGGTGTTTTTTTCTGGATCAGGATACTTTCATGGGCTCAGTATGGTGCAGCCTGTTGCTTGTCCTTGCTGGCCCCGGGCCCTGCAGTCTGCCCCACTGCACGGGTGCCTGGGGCAGCAGGCTGGCTGCAGCGTGGCTTCTGGCTGGTGTCAGAGGGCAATTTATGGGATGGTAGCTGTGGGCTGTGTGTGGAGGGATGTGCCATTTTGCCCCAGAGGGCTTTTCCAGGCCTTCTGTGCCCACAACATGGTGGGGAGCTGCCTGGGTGCTGTGGGAGGCTCTTGCCACCTGTGCTGTCCTGCCCTGCCCAGAGAAGATCCATGGTTCTAGTTGACTCTGCAGGGAAGGTGGAGGTGTAGGAGTGTTTCCAGCAGCTAAAAGCCCCTTCTGCTTTCTCCTGCGAGTTAGTGTGCTGGGACCTAGACGCAAGGGCTCCACAGAGATGTGGCTCAGTGTCGTGTACTGCAGAGCCTGGGTGAGGGATAGAGGGAAGCTCGTGATGGTTTTGTGTGTGGTGGGGACTGTGGACGGGTACAGCACAGTGACTGGCCTTGGGGACGTGTGCTGTAGCTGAGCTGGCCCAGAAGGCAAGGAAGGAAATCGCAGATTATCTGTCAGCCGGAAAAGATGAGCGTGCCAGGATTCGTGTGGAGCACATCATCCGTGAAGATTACCTTGTGGAGGCCATGGAGATCCTGGAGCTGTACTGCGATCTGCTGCTAGCCCGCTTTGGCCTGATTCAGTCCATGAAGTAAGCTCTGGGCTAGCGGGTGTGCTGGGGGAGCGGGTCCAAGCCGCCGGCTCAGGGAGGGTGCTGCTGGGCCAGGCCTTGCCTACACAAGGGCACCTGTTTGTCTCAGTCTCATGGAGCTTCCAGAGACCTTCCCTTCCCCAGGCAGGGAAGACTCTGCAGCCCAGCGTGGAGGATGAGGACTTTCAGAGCAGATGGAGGGTAGCAAAGACTGGGTGCTTGGTGTGGAGACAGGATTGTCTTTTGTGATCCTTAGGGAGCTGGACTCTGGCCTGGCAGAAGCAGTGTCTACACTGATCTGGGCTGCACCACGGCTCCAGTCGGAAGTGGCTGAGTTGAAAATTGTGAGTAGGGTGGTTTGAGGGGAGTTAACACGTGCAGGGTAGGGGTGACACTGTTGGAAGCCTTTGTCTGGGACTTTGTCATTAAGGCAAAGGACATGTTTTTGTGTGTTCTGCAGATGGAGACCCCAGCATAGGTGTCCCTGGAGCATCAGGGATGGCTAAGGTTGCTCAGCTGCTCTCAGTGGCAGAAATGAGGGTGATCGAGGCTGGGGGATGTGGGCAGCTGCAGGGGCTACAGCAGGTTGAGTGTGTGGTGGGGGAAAGCAGGGGTGCGCACATTCCCAGAGCTGCTCTCCTCCTGCAGGTTGCTGACCAACTGTGTGCCAAGTACAGCAAAGAGTACGGGAAGCTGTGCCGGACAAACCAGATCGGGACAGTCAATGACAGGGTAATGGAGCTGGCAGAAAAGACACACCTGCTATGGCATTCTGCCCCTTTTCCTGTGGCCAGTGGCGGGTGCCTGTGGCTCACTGAGGGGCAGGGTGAGCCAGCGGTGCTGCTGGGGGGCTGTCTGCAGTGGAACATGGTGCTGAAGGTCCTGGCAGGCGGGGCCCTGCTGCGCTGGCTGTGGGTGGAGGGAGCAGAGCAACAGAGCCCTGGCTGTGGCTGCCAGCAGCCCCTCCGCAGCAGTGCTGGGAAGGGAAGAGAGGCTCCCATGGCTGCGCTGCGCTCCTGCAGCAGGCGGCCCTGGCTGAGACAGAACGGCGCTGCCCCTGCCCCGCTGAGCATCTCTGCACCCTGTGTCACAGCTGATGCACAAGCTGAGCGTGGAGGCACCACCCAAGATCCTGGTGGAGAGATACCTTATCGAGATCGCCAAGAACTATAATGTGCCCTACGAGCCTGACTCGGTGGTGATGGTGAGTGAGCACCTGCAAGTCTGGAGGTCCCCTCTGTGTTCCAGGGGCTGGAGTGTCCCATTAGTGCTGTGTGGTCTTCAGAGCACAGGGCTGTGGCGTTTCCACAAACTCAGTGTTAATTGTGCTTTGGTACCTTCTAGCAGAGCCCCAGCATAGTCCCATCCCTCTCCTTCCCACAGTGCCGTGGCGTGCAGCTGTAGTTAGTCACGCTGTATTCTGGTTCCTCTTCTGATTTGCATTAATATCACTGTGTAGCTTTTGTCCTGTCCTTGTGTTGTGTCCTTGCTGTGTTGTCCCATCTTGTCCAGTGACAAATGCTGCATCTAGTGCTGTTCAGAGGGCTGTCATCAGCATAGAGACATGTTGGTGAGCAGAATTCTTCTACCCCCTGCAGGCTGAAGCCCCGGCAGGTGGAGAAGCAGATCTGATTGATGTAGGATTCACAGATGATGTGAAGAAGGGTGGCCCTGGAGGGGGAGGAGGTGGTGGATTTACAGCCCCACTGGTTGGTCATGATGGAATCGTACCCCTGCCAGTGATGATGCCCATGCCCATGCCATCTCCAAACCCGCCCTTCTCCTACCCGCCTCCAAAGGGACCGGTAAGTGCCTTTGCTTTGGACATTCCCTTTTTCTGTGGAAGAGTCTGACTGTGGTGCTTAGCCCTGTGCCTGCTGGTTGAGAACTGTCTGCACCTGGTAGCTTGGTGTGTAGGAAGGCCATTGTGTTCCTGTGAGGCTGCAGGGAATGGGAACTGTTGGCAGCACAGCCAAAGCTTCGTGTTCCTTCTTTTTTGTGGAGGTTTCTGCCCCTGTTCTCGAGCCAGCCCTCTTTGCCCTCAGGGAACAGGGAAGTCCAGACTTAACTCCTGGGGCAGTCTTGTGACTGTCAGGCTTTTGACCAGGGTTTGGAACTGCACTTTGAAGTTGGTAGGCTGGTAGTGTGCCAAGATTCAGACAAGGAAATCAGGTGAGTTTTGTGGGGTGGGAACAGCACCAAAAAATGCGGAAGTGCCCTGCCCTTAGACCTGTGAGGGGAGGGGACCAGAGCAGCGGATGTGGAGATGGTTTCTTGCAAAGGTGGGAGCTGAAAATAGCACCGTTCTCTGAATTCAGTCATTGACAGGGTATCTGTGCAGACTGGAGAGCGGCAGAACTGGGATGGCTTTGTGTACCTGCTGAATGACTTCATGAAAGAACTGGGCAGAAGTGGGATGGCTTGGAGTCTTAGTGTGGTTCCAGCAATGCTGCAGTGTTTGTTGTGGAAAATCAGGGCCAAGCATCATCAGCTGGCTGTTGGCCCAGGCATAAATGTGCGGAGGACTTGTGCCAAGTCTAGGTCTTTGAGGCACTTTTGTGTTACAGATAAGGGTAATACAAAGCCTTGAGTGAGCCAGAGACCTTCCTGTTCTGTGATACTGCATTCAGGAGAAATGGCTCAGATGTCCTTAAGGTGGGGTATTCCCTTGTGTCTTGGTACGTCTAATGCCTTGAAAGATTAAGTGTTTAGTGATGCTGGTTCTTTAGAATAACCCACAGCCCTGTTAGCTGGGTCCGGTCCCTCCAGGTGACTACATCTGACTTGATACATAAGAATCTTTTCCTTGTAAATGTAAACTACATCAGGTTGGATGTGTCTTAGAGCACTACTTTTGCATGTGTCTTAGAGCACTACTTTTTCTGACATCCGTAGCAGCTGTAGGTGCGTTGTGTCCCATGGTCACTCTCCCAGCTGAGTAGCATGGTACATGACTGTAATCTCTCTGTGCAGGAGAACTTTGGCGGCCTACCAGTGGGGACCTACCAGCCTTTCACCAATATCCACCCACCACCAATTCCGGCAGAGCCGCCAACCTATGAGTCTGTAAGTGCCCAAGCTGAGTCACTGCTGTAGGCAGCATAGGGAACCTGAAAAAAGCACAGTGGTAGCCACAGAAAAGGCAAACATTCATTAACACATTGCTGTCAACCCTTGGAGCTTTTGGGGTGGTGCTTGGCACTGCTTATGGGTGTGATGAATCCCTGGGTGCATGTGATGGGAGAATAGCTTGTGAGAAGTTCCTCGTTCTGCTGTGTGTTTTGGCTGCAAAGGAAAGCTGAAATTTGTCTTACTGCATTGTTAAAATGGTGATAAGCAGTGAACAAGTAGAGTACACAATTTTTTTTTTTCTGCAATGTGAAGGGTTTGTCACCTTCAGGGTGTTCAATTATGGCTTTTGAATGAATTCATAGTTAGCCTGAATGACAGTTTTGGCTGGCCTAGATGTATGTTTGAACACTCCTAGACTTTTCTCAGTCCTTGGGAACAGCAAAGGAAAGGCTGGAGTTTTCTCAGTCTGTGCTTGTCTATGTTTTTGTTGCTGCAGTTCATGATCATGCCTCTCATTTTGCTTTCAGTGTTTTTGCAATATCTTGAGTAAGGATGAGCGTAGCCAAGCACCTGTGTGTGCTAACACCTTGTACTAGCTGTACTGCAGCCTTCGGGTGCAGCAGACGTGGGCACAGGTGCAGCAGTTGTCAGCTGGGTGGGGACAGAGTCACTGGCTGCAGCCCACAGGGAATGAGGAGTTACACCAGCACAGCTGACCGTGCCATGGGCCTTTGTCCCAACCAGAGCAAGACTTGAGATGGAGTCATTTTGTACCTTGCTACTGATTACAGGGTTTACTGTTCATGAAAGAAAGGAAGCTGTAGCTGTGATTATGTGGATGAAATGGGCCATGTTCTCCTACTTATGTCCTTGATAAATATTTCAGACCTGCTAGTGGATATGCTGTGTTTATCCAGTTACAGAATATGGCCAGTGAAGCTGCTGTGACTGTCTGGGAGGGAGAGGAAAGTTGAAGCAGTGCCTCCTTTTCTTGGGAAGAGAGGCAGATTCTTCTGAGTGTGCTGGAAGCTGGTGTTGTCTGCCTTGGGGAGGGGTGGGGTCCACATTGCTCTGCACGGTGTGGCTGCTGCTGCCTGTGAGCAGTGCCTGCACACCAGTGTGAGCCTGTGCCTGGTAGGACCGAGCACTGTCGTAACTGAGAGTCTTTTCCAGATTGATGAGCCTAACGCTGACAAGGACACATCTGCACCAGGGGCTGGTGAGTATGTCAGGAGGTATGGGAAAGCTGCGGTGGCTGGGGCTGTGGTTGGCTTGGGATCCCAGTGTCCCTGGGGGGGAAGCTTTCCTTGTAGGGAACAGTGTGTAGAACTTGACACATTTTGAGCAGGATTTGAGTTTGGAGAGGCCTCTGACGGAAATGGAGAGTATCCTCTCAAAACGCGGAGAATCCGGACTTCCACTGGAAACTCAAGAACTGAACTCTGACTTTGGAGTCAGTACTGGGTCTCCAGCTTAAGTTGTCTCATCAGACTAGGTATAGGACATTGCGGGACAAAATGAGAAAGCAACAGCTCTAAATGATAACAATTTTTACATGGCATAAATCATACTGTTCTGCAGCAATAGAATGAAAGAAGTAAGCACTGACAGGGTAGATAGGTTTGTATTAATGTCAGAGTTGAGTCTGCATACAGCAGAGCAGGAGGAGTAGAGATGGCTGTTATCCCTTGGTCTATCTGCCTAAAGGCTTAGGAGGTGCTTCATGCAAGGTTCTCCTCCCCCTCTACTCTGCCCTGGTGAGACCACATCTGGAATGTTGTGTCCAGTTCTGGGCCCCCTCAGTTCCAGGGCAGGGAACTGCTGAAGAGAGTCCAGCACAGGGCAACAAAGATGATTAAGGGAGTGGAGCATCTCCCTTATGAGGAAAGACTGAGGGAGCTGGGGCTTTTTAGTTTAGAGAAGAGGAGACTGAGGGGTGACCTTATTAATGTTTATAAATATGTTAATGGTGAGTGTCATGAGGATGGAGCCAGGCTCTTCTCAGTGACGACCAATGATAGGACAAGGGGTAGTGGGTTCAAGCTGGAACACAAAAGGTTCCACTTAAATTTGAGAAGAAACTTCTTCTCAGTGAGGGTAACAGAACACTGGAACAGGCTGCCCAGGGAGGTTGTGGAGTCTCCTTCTGTGGAGACATTCAAAACCCACCTGGATGCTTTCCTGTGTAACCTTATCTAGGTGTTCCTGCTCCGGCAGGGGGATTGGACTGGATGAGCTTTCGAGGTCCCTTCCGTTCCCTAACATTCTATGATGGGAATTGGATCATGACAAAATTATTCAGCCTTGTACAGCATGATTCTGCTCTGTGTGTTTTGAAAGCACTTGTTACCTCTAGCACTTGGTAAGGGCAGAGAGGGGTTTTTAGAGTGAGTAGACATTTGCCAGCTCCAGCAAGAGTTTGTGGCGATCTAAGGGAGTCCTCTGGGGAGTACTGGTGATGTGTGCTGAAGAAGATAGGCCTGTGGGTGCCCTGGGTCTGGCTGGGCGCTTCGGTGTGACAGCGAGGCACACAGCTGGGCGTGGTTGACAGCATGCGATAGCTGCACGTGTTGCGAGGAGGTGCTGGAATGGGGAAATGGGGCATTTGGCCATGGTGCAGTCCAGCAGTACAGGCATGTGCAGCAGCAACCCCGCTGCAGGCAGTGAGGGGGACGTGCTGTCTGCTGCAGCCACAGGGTGGGTCACCGGTCTGCACCTGCCGTGCTGCAGTCCCTGCAGCCATAGAAACCTGAAACCTGGTGTGTTTCCCCACTGGGTCTGGGTGCAGTTGAAGGTGTGTGACCGCTGTTCAGAAAAATATGCTGGTACAACCTTCTTGGTAGAATGACCTTTATTTTCTGTGGCTCTGTTTGGCCTGGTCAGAGTGTGATGATGGTGATGTAAAATGATATTTCTCTTACTCTGAATAGGGCCTGGACCCAAGTCAGAAGCTTCTCCTAAACCAAAAGCTGGAGCTCCTAATGCCTTTGAGAACTTTGTGCTGCCTGAATTACCATCGGTGCCAGATACGCTGCCAGCAGCATCTGCTGGTGCCAACTCTTCTGCCTCTGAAGACATTGACTTTGATGATCTTTCTCGGAGGTTTGAGGAGCTAAAGAAGAAAACATAAAACTGACTGGGCTGTAACTCCAATGTGAAAGATAGCAGCTGTGGCAGCTGCTTCTCTCTGAAACAGACTCTCTTGAAATTGGTTTCCTGTATTAACCTCGAATGAACACACTCCTCTTTTTGAACTCTTTTCCTGCTGTACTTACACCAAATGCTGCTGCTTTCCCAATCTTTGTTGCTCCAGGAGGTGAACTGTGGGAAATTTTGTGAGACTGGAGCAGGGAACAGCCCGTGGATCCAGGTAGCTGTACTGGAATGCTCTGCGTAATGTCCCAGGTGCCATTCCTGGCTGCTCCTGCATAGGAGGAGGGAGGTGGAGGCTGGACGGGAATGGGGCTCTCTCCCTGCATGGTCTCAAGGGCAGCATCTTCCACAAGCTGGTACGCTGTGTGGTGAGAGTGAGTCCTTTTGGTGAGACCTGTGACTAACTGGCAGTAGCAGGGAACAGCGGTGCTGGGGAGCTGTGGGTGCAGTGTGCTGGTGCTGCCTCTGTCCCCAGCTGCAGCTTGCAGCCGTCTGGCTGTGACCTTGGTGGGGTCTGTCCTGTGTGGCAGCACTGAGCCCCCTGGAGCTGGGCTGGGGCTGGCAGAGCCCCGTGGCCAGGCCCCTCCGTCCTGATCGCTGACCCGAGGGCCGCACTGGGGGGGTCTCTGGCGGGAGCCAGGGCTGCGCCTGCTTCCCCCGTGCTGCAGCCCTTTCAACAACTTTTCCTTGACTTTGATTTGATTTGTATCTTGGGGTTGGTTCCTAATAAAGCCGAGGCTGTGAGCAGCGGGCTGTGCGGTGCCGTTTCTCGGGGGTTGTGCGGCGATGGGACCCTCTTCGCTAGCGGGCGTGGCCGCGGTGGAGCGGCAGCGCTGCGGCCGGGGCTCTGCTCTGCGGGGGTCCCTGTGCCCCCCCCACCGGGTCCGAAGGCGACTGCCTGGGGGCGGGGCTGCCAGGGGGACAGGCCCATCAGAGTCCCCGCCCCCATGAGTCCCGCCCCTGCCGTTTGTCTCGTGATCCGCCCTCCACGAGTCCTGCTGCGCCTCTATTGGCATGGGGGGGTTCGGCTTCTGCCAATCACCGGGCGAGGATGCCGGAAGTGTCCTGCCACCTGTGGGGTTGAGCTGATGGCGGCTCCGCTGCGCGTGAGCGGGCGGCGGGGGTAGCCGGGACCCGGCGGGCGGGGACGGCGGGGCCGGGACAGGGACACGGACACGGGATCGGGACACGGGATGTGGTGCGGGATGCGGGCGGGGCGCCGGTGTGGGGTGCGGTGCCGATGTGGGTGCGGGCGGTGCGGTGTAACGGGGGCGGCGTGCCGGGGCGGGGTGCAGGCGAGGTGCCGGTGAGGGGTGCGGGCAGGACGGGGTACCGGGGCTGACGTGCCGGCGCGGCGCTGCTGACGATCTCTCGCAGGGGCGGCTGCGGACGCTGGCGGCAGCGCTGGGGGGCTGCGGGCTGCTGCTGGGCTCGGCGCTGGCGGCGGGCGACGAGCGGCTCTACGCGGCGGCGGTGATGCCCGCGCTCCGCGTCCTCTCCCCCGAGGCTGCCCACGGGCTGGCCCTGCGTGCTGCCGCCCTCGGGCTGCTGCCCCCCGCCCAGACCGACGGTCCCGCGCTGGTGCGGCTCTGCGGGGAGACCGGGAGCGAGAGGCGGGCAGGAGCCGGGGGGCAGCCAGGGCGTGCGGGTGGCCTGGGGACCGCAGGGCCGGGGCTGGGCGGGCGGCGGGGCCCTATAGTGGCTCGGGACCCGCGGCGGTCAGTGGGGGGTGATGAGCTCTGCCCGCGGGCGGGAGCTGGGGGTCCCCGGGCAGGCCCTTGGTGACACCGAGCGAGGGGGATGGAGGGGAGGNGCGCTGCGGCAGGCGGAGGCCATGGTGGCGCAGCTGGACCTGTTCAGGTGAGCGGAGGAGGGGGCTGGGGCTGGGGCTGGGGCTGGGCTTTGGCTGCTGGCACAGGTGGTCTCCAGCTCTGGCTCTGGTTGTCGATGACCCAGCCCTGGCCCCACAGGAGGTGCGAGTGCTCGGGCAGCGGTTCTGCAACCCGGTGGGCCTGGCTGCTGGCTTTGACAAGCAGGGCGAGGCTGTGGACGGACTGTACAAGATGGGCTTTGGCTTCGTGGAAGTGGGGACTGTCACACCCCAGCCCCAGGAGGGGAACGCCAGACCCAGAGTCTTCCGGCTGGTGGAGGACGAGGCCATCATCAACAGGTGGGTCTGCGGCAGCTGCTCTGTGTGTTACACAGGGAGGGCAACTGTTTGTGTGTCTCAGTTCTTGGTGGCCCTTGGGCTGGATGTGCTGAGCAGAGCTGCACACATCGCGTCTCCCTCTTGTTTCTCCTGCGTCTTACTCAGGGCACATGGACACCAGCCCAGCCCCTAACCTTGTCTGTTCTGGCACAGGTATGGATTCAACAGCCACGGCCACGCTGCGGTGGAGCGCAGGCTGCGCACCCGCCACGAGACACAGCTCAGGCTCACAGGTGGTGAGATGAACTCATAAGCCTTTGCTTTTGGGGTCTGTGGGGTGGACTTGGGGGTCCTGGGTGGCTGTAGGCCAGGAGAGGTGTGTAATGCCAGCGCCCAGGCATGGGAGGGCCATGGCCAGAGGGAGGTGTGTTTGGATGGCAGGAACACTCCTGGGGCTGCAGGCTCCCCAGTGTGGGACCGTGACCAACTGCCTTTCTCCTGCTGTTTTCTCTGTGGTCGAGGGTCCACATGCTGCTTTGGGCAGGACGTGTCTGCTTAGACTAGCCAGAGCCACAGGGCGCCAGCTGGGCGGTTTCCGAGGGCAGCGCCGCAGTGCTGGGAGGTGCTGAGCAGGGCAGCTGTGCTAACAGGACAGTCCTGGGCCCACGCTGTGAAATATGTGGTCTGCGTATTCTCATCTTGATTTTAGCTGGTCCTGGGGCCTCCCTTGTTGAGCATTCTGGTCCCTTGGGTGGTGGTGGTTGTTCCTGCTGCCCTGGTTCAGCCATGCCTGTGTTCCAGCGGGGATGCCCCTTGGAGTCAACCTGGGCAAGAACAAGAGCTCCACCGATGCTGCAGCTGACTATGTGGCCGGGGTGCGGACGCTGGGCCCTTTGGCTGACTACCTGGTTGTGAATGTGTCCAGCCCAAACACTCCAGGGCTGCGGGACCTGCAGGGCAAGGCTGAGCTGCGGGACCTGCTGACCAAGGTGGGTGACACTCACAGCCAGCCCAGAGCACAGCTGCAGCCCTGGGTGCATCCTGTCCCCAGTAGCACCCGCTCTGCTTCAGCCAGGCGTTTGCCTCAGCACAAGGAGGAGTGTGGTGGCTCCCTGGTGTGGTGGCAGAGCCACCAAGATGTCCCCTGGTCAGCTGCTGATTCCTGGGGCCGCTGTGCTCCAGCAAAGGGCGTGTAAGCAACAAGGCGTTGCACTCCACTCTGCTCTGGCAAGGGGGCAGTGGGCCACCCACCCCACGGCATCAGGAGTGGCTGTGGGTCCTGCACAGGTCATGTGCCCCAGGCCCTGTGCCACAGGGTGCCCGTCCCGTCAGCAGTGCCACACCAGGAGAGCAGCGCCTGTCCCTGTGCTGCTGGCTGCAGGCATCCCCTGGCCCGGGGCAGGACCTGTTCTCTCCCTACGCAGGTGCTGGAGGAGAGGGACGCGCTGCCCTGCGAGCACAAGCCAGCTGTGCTGGTGAAGATCGCCCCTGACCTCACCACGCAGGACAAGCAGGACATCGCCAGCGTCATCTGCGAGGTGAGGGGCAGGAAGGGGCGGCTGGCGGGGGGCTGGGATTGGTCCCTCCTGCCTCACCTCACATGACACAAGGGCAGGACTTGTGCTGCTCCTGGCAAGTCGCCGTTCTGAAGGGACAGGAGCTGCAGCTCTCTGGGTAGCTCTGAGTCTGTGAGGGCCTGTGTGTGTCACCCAGACCTTGGGGATGGTCCCAGTGGTGAAGGGCAGCTGCTTTGTCCCCAGGCAGGGTGCTGGGGCACCTGCCAGGGAGGATCTGGCCTGGCAACATGGGCATGAGGGTGGAGGGCAGCTCCTGACAGCCGTGTCCTCGTGCTGCTGCCCCTCAGCTGGGTGTGGACGGGCTGATTGTCAGCAACACCACCGTGAGCCGTCCCAGCGGCCTCCGCAGCCCGCAGCGCACAGAGCCCGGGGGGCTCAGCGGGAAGCCCCTGCGGGAGCTCTCCACACAGACCATCAGGGAGATGTACTCCCTCACCCGAGGTAGGGGCAGAGCAGGCGGGGGGGCATGTGCTGGTGTCACCCGTGCTGTCCTGACTGCATGCCTGCCCGCAGGCCGGGTGCCCATCATTGGGGTTGGGGGGGTGAGCAGCGGGCGCGATGCCCTGGAGAAGATCCGCGCTGGAGCCTCACTGGTGCAGATGTACACGGCGCTGGTGTACCGGGGGCCGCCGGTGGTGGGGGCAGTGAAGCGGGAGCTGGAGCAGCTGCTCAGGTGAGCAAGGGGCCCGGCACCTCCGCCAGGAGCCCTGACTGGGGCAACGCTGGGCAACGTGCTGAAGTCGGGGCAGCAGCAGGACAGGGCTGGGCCAGCCCTGATGATCCTGTCCCTGACCAGGGAGCAGGGGTTCCAGAATGTCATGGAGGCGGTTGGAGCAGATCACCGGTGCTGACATGCTGCAGGACCAAGGTCTAGGAGGAGCCGAGGCCAAGCAGGGAGAGGTCTGACACTGCAGTGCTGGGCAGGCTGGGCCTGAGCCGGGGTCCTGGTGCCAGACCCTGGGAAGGGTCAGTGGGGGTGAAGCTGGGTCTGTGCTGGTGGGGAGCAGGGCAGGGGACTGGTGCTGCTGTCCAGGGCTGTGGTTTGGCTTTCCCATGGGCTGGGCTCCCGGTGGAAACCAGTGCTGGGTCAGGCTGTGCTGGGTGGTGAGGAAGGTCTGGGGCTGCCCTGCTGCTGCAGCGCGTCCCCGCGAGCACACACCTTCCCCATGCCGCTGCCCGGAGCCATGGACGGGGGTCCCGGCTGCCAGGGCCCTGCAGCCCATGCCTCCTGCTCTGCCTGGTGCCAAGTCCTCCCGCTCCACAGCCTTGCAGGAGCCTCTGCCCCTGCCCTCCCCTCTGCAACGAGTCTTGTAATAAACCCCCCAGGCCCTGGGTCCTGCCCCAGTGTCAATAAATGTTTAGTTCACCTGGTCCCTTGTGCTGCTTTGGGGACACCCTGGGGTCGGAGGGTCACAGTTTGGCTCCCTTCAGCCGAGTGGGAGCAGCTCTCCATGTTGTTCCTGGTTGGTGCATCTTCTCCTGGAGGCAGAAGCCGCAGAGTAGCTGAGCTCTGGGGTGGATCCATGCAAAGCTCGCCATGGCTCCCCTCGCAGAGACCTGCCTGCGGCTGGGCCCCCAGGAGGCACTGAGCACCCTTTTTTCCCCTTGCTGCCAGTGTATAGGCATTTGGAGACCGCTGCAGTCATGCCCTGCCACTTGTTACAGAAAGACCCTGTTTATTCATACTTCTGGAGGCTGCTGGTTTTGTCTTTGGCTGCTCTCGTGGGGCTGTGACCTGCTCCACTGGCCAAGGTTTTGGTGGTTTTCTCTGGAGGGGGCCAGGAAGACACTCACTCTTCCAGTCAGTGGCTGTTGTGCCTGCAGGAGCGTGAGCTTGGTGTCCCTTTGTCCCACAGCACTCTTTCTTGTGCTCTGGACCTGATTTGTGACTGTGCCTTGGAGACATTCAGAGCCTGGCTCTGCCATGGCGGTTGCCCACGGCCCTGGGCTGCTGTGTCCCCGTGCGTGGGCTGTGGGCTGCACCCCAGGGACAGGCTTGGGCAGCTCCCTGCTCCTGCAGCCTGTCCCTCTGTCCCAGCCACCCACCGAGGGGGCACCGAGGCACAGTCCTGTGTCACTTTGTCCCTCTGCCAAGGCACGGCAGTCTCCTGCCACAGCAGGATGGTGCTGACAGGCCTGCCGCCATCAGAGCCACAGCACTTTCCCAAGCGCTGACGTGGCTCGGGGGTCACAGCTATCAAGCCCTGGTGTGTCCTGGGCTCCAGCTGTCTGCCTGTCAGGTGTGGTTGTGTACGACTGGTGCTGAGTAGAGAGCTCGAGCCCCATGTTATTTAGGGGGACGGGTGCCCCGTGAGATGGGAAGAAGCTTGCGCAGGACGAGAAGGCCCTTTGCTGGAGTGTCTGGGACCAGGCACAGATGCTCCCCTGAGCCTGAAGGAGCGGAGCATCCAAGGGGCACTGGGGCAGCTGGGCCCCTCAATGGCCCAGTGCTGGGGTGGCCTCTCGTGCTCCAGGCGGTTTTGGGGTGGCCTCACTGCAGCGCTGACACCCTGTGGTGGGTAGGAGGTGTGTGCCTGTCCCCTCCGTGCTGCCCCTTGGTTGTGCTCCTGGCTGCAGGTCTGCTGGCCGGAGCAGGCTCCCAGCTGCTGGGTACCAGCCAGTGACGGCTGCTGCGAGTTCCCGTCAGGCTGGGCTGGGCTGACAAACAACCTGTGCCCGGGGCTGCGCAGGAAGGAGTGGGTGTGTGGGATGGGGCCAGCTTGGCCATTGCCCCTGGAGAGCAGTGAGCTGGCAAGGCACACTGTGCCCTCGAGCAGCTGGGCAGGACCACCCAGCCCCGGCTCTGCAGGGTGGCAGCACGCAGGCCCTGTGACCCTGTGTCACCTGGGGCAGCTGCTGGCTGTCCCCTCCATGGTGGCACAAGGACAGGGGCTGGCTCCCCGCTGTGACACTCAGCTGGTGTCCTGACGCCAGGGCCCAGCGTCTGCAGCCAGGTTCCTCCTGTGTATTTGCAGCTGCAAAATCCCGGAAAGCCATGGCGCTGGCTGCCTGCAGAGCTTGGCGGGGCTGCGGGGAGCTGCTGCCAGCAGCTGTGAGCCAGGAGGGGAGTTTTGTACTCCTGCTGCCGGGAACAGCACTGGCTGCGTGTGACAGGGTCAGGGGGTCAGGGTTGTGCAGGGCTGAACCAGGGCCAGGGAGGTGGCAATAAAAGGGATGAGTAGGGAGCCCTGAACAGCGTTGCCCTGCGGAAGGAGGCTGCTGCGAGGAGAGAGAGCAGTGAGCATGGGGTGAGTGGTGTTGGTGTGTCCCTGCATGTGCTTGGCGCTGTGTCTGTCACGCTTCCCAGGCTGGGACCTGCAACAGGACCTGTGTTGCAACTGTGTCCAGACTCTGCAGCCTCATGCTGTGCAGCAGCAGGGTCCAGGCTGTGTCTGACAGCCAGCCCAGGGCACAGGGTCGGCCCTCTGCCCTCTGAGGAGGGAGCCCTGAGATAGTGGGGTGAGCCAGGCCGGGCGCTGGTCCTGGCAGAGCCCATGGGCTGGCGGCAGGGTGGGAGCCCCGTGCTGAGTGTGTGTCCTGCATGTGTCCTGTGCCGAGCATGCACTCTCTGCCCCGCAGACCCGCAGCACTGTTGATCGCTGGCCTGGCCTGGACCATGCTGGAGACTGCAGCTGCCACCGGTACTGCGCAGGGCAAGCGAGGAGCACTGGGTTTGGGCAAAGCCGGGGGAGGTTGGCAGGGAGCAGGTGTGGGGCAGGGGAGACGGGACTGGGGAGGGACCTGCCGGAACTGGGGCAATGTCCTGGTCTGGGTCTCCAGGCAGCTGAGCATCCTCTGCCTGCAGAGTGGAGCTGTGCAAAGCCTGCGGAGATTGAGCATGGCCACGTGGAGCACCTGATCAAGTACCACTGCGACCCGTACTACAAGCTGCGTGGCTCCAGCGATGGTGAGGCCCACAGCATGGGCACAGCACCCAGGGATGGGACTGTCCCCAGCTCCAGCGGCTGCCCCAAGGTCACATGACACAGCCCCCCAGCCCTTCCTTGGGGGCATGAGTAGCAACCCCTGCCCACCGCAGCCCTGGAGGGGTACAAGCACCTCTGCGCCCCTCTGGCTACAGGGTCCATCCACCTCCATGCAGGGCAGGGCTGCTGACTCTGGTTTCCCTCTAAAGGCACGTACAAGTGTGAGGAGAACCACAAATGGGTGAGCCCTGATGCTGGCAAGGAGGCACCAGTCTGTGAGCCAGGTGAGCGCAGAGCAGCGGGGCTGCAGGGGCGGGGCGGGCGGGGGCTGCGCGCGTCTGTCTGGGCAGCCAAGGGGCTGCAGGGGCTGCTCGCAACCACCATGCTCCCAGCTGTTCCCCGGGGCTGCTGGGGGCCAGGAGGGTGCATGCTCACCAGGGCCTGCTCTGCCCTGCGCAGTGTGTGGGAGGCCCAAGAACCCCCCCAGGCAGCTGCAGCGCATCATCGGGGGCCTGCTGGCAGGGAAGGGCAGCTTCCCCTGGCAGGGCCGGCTGGTGACTCACCACAACCTCACTGTGGGGGCCACGCTCATTGGCGACCAGTGGCTCCTGACCACGGCCAGGAACATCTACCTGAGCCACAGCGAGAAGACCAAGCCTGAGGAGATTGCGCCCACTCTGCAGCTGTTCCTGGGCAGCCAGGAGCAGCCTGCCCTGGCCATCGAGCGCATGGTGCTGCACCCCAGCTACCCAGAGGCTGTGGATCTGGCCCTGCTGAAGCTGAAGCAGAAGGTGCTCCTCGGGGAGAAGGTGATGCCCATCTGCCTGCCCCAGAAGGACTACGTGCAGCCCAGGCAGGTGGGCTACGTCGTGGGATGGGGCCGCGGGGCCACCTTTGCCTTCCCCACCATGCTGAAGTACGTGATGCTGCCAGTGGCAGACAGCAAGAACTGCCGCCAGTACTATGGGGCACGGAACGCGTCCTACTGGGTCCAGCCTGTCCTCAGCAACGACACCTTCTGCGTGAGGACACGTGCTACGGGGACGCCGGTGGCGCCTTTGCAGTGCAGGACGAGACTGACGGGGCCTGGTATGCAGCTGGGATCCTCAGCCATGACAAGAGCTGCGCAGCGGCCAAGTTTAGCGTCTACGTGGATGTGCGGCGCGTCCTGGCCTGGATCAGGGAGACAGTGGCAGCAGACTGAGCTGGGCTGGGGAATTAAAGCTGCTGCATCCTGGCCGCAGGTTCTATCTATGTTGGTGTGTCTGTCTGTTCACATCAACAAGGGCAAGTGTAGGGTCCTGCACCTGGGGAGGAACAATCCCAAGCACCAGTACAGGCTGAAGTTGACCTGCTGGAAAGCAGCTCTGCAGAGAAGGACTTGGGAGTTGTGGGGGGCAACAGGGTGACCATGAGTCAAGATCCAGAAGCCAAGGGTACCTGGGGTGCATTAGGAAGAGTGTGACGAGCAAGTCGAGAGAGGTGAATCCTCCCTGTGTGTACAAGCACAGGCACGTCGCAAGAAGAGCCAGAGGCCACGAATGCAATCGTTAAAGGCAAGTTTATTTTAGTTACCTCTCTACTGGGGGATCTCCGAAGTAGCACCTAAGCTCCCAGGCAGAGGCAACACAGCGGGGACGCAGGCACTGTAGCGATTCAGCCCTGCTTGAAGATCGCTGGGCCTGCTGAGCTTGCCTGTATTTCAAGGCTAGCAGCAGGCACAGCCTCCCACTCTTTCTCACAACAAAGCAGGAATCTCAGACATAACACAGAGGTTCTACTCATTAAGCACACAAGGTCAGTAAAACAATTAGTGTGATGTATGTGCTTTTTCTACAGACAGGTGCAAGTCACTTTGAGCGTATTTACATTTAACTAAACTCCTCGCCAATCTTGCGCAACATTCCCATACACTCCCCCTCTGCTCTGCCCTGCTGAGGCCACATCTGCAGAACTGAGTCCAGTTCTGGGCTCCCCAGTTTAAGAAGGACAAGGAATTACTGGAGGGAGTCCAGCAAGAGCTACAAAGATGCTGAGGGGTCTGGAGCATCTTTTTTATGAGGACAGGCTGAGAGAGTGGAGGCTGTTCAGCTTGAGAAGCTGAGAGGGGATCTGATCAATGGGATCAATATCTCAGGGTGGGTGTCAGAGGATGGACCAGACTCTTTCCAATGGTGCCCAACGCCAAGGTGAGGGGCAGTGGGCACAGACTGAAATACATGAGGGTCCATCTGAACATGAGAATAAACTTATTTGCTGTGAGGTGCCAGAGCCTGGACCAGGCTGCCCGGAGCGGGTGTGGAGTCTCCTTCTCTGGAGACATTCAAACCCGCCTGGACCGACCTGTGTGATCTGCTCTGGTGATCCCGTGTTAGCCGGGCAGGGCTGGGGATCTGTAGAGGAGCCTTCAACCCAACCGGGCTGGGGTGCCGGGACTGCGCGTGTCCGTGTGCGGGGCGCGGCGGCCCGAGGCTGCCGGAGGCTCTGAAGGTGTCCGGGTGTCCCCGGCCCTCCCGTCCGCCCCTCCTGTCCGTCCCCCTTGTCCGTCCCGTCCCGTCCGCCCGTCCCGTCATTTGCTTCCTGCCGCTCCCCGCACGGCCGGAAGTTCACCTCTGGCCACGTGATATCACACCGTTTCCCTGCTCCGGAAGTCAACCGAAAGTCTGGTAGCCCCTTTTGTCTAGCAGTAGGGGAACTCTATGGTGGTTGCCTCTTCTATAGGCTCTGGCCTCTACTCTATGGTGTAGGTAGACTAGAGCGTCTCTTGTCGCGGAGCACTGTGGGGCGACCATGGCGGCGCTCGGGGAGCTGCGTTACGGTCGCTGAGGCAACTGCGAGCGGGGCCGGAGCAGCTCCAGCGCCGCCCCTCCGCTGACTGTCCCGCAGGCCCCATGGCGCCCAACGCGGCCTGGTAGCGGCCATGGCCGAGGAGTCGCTGCACCGGCTGGCGGGGAGCGGCCCCGCGGCCGGCGGGCTGGTCCTGCGGGACCGCAGTGCCGCCGCCGAGCAGCACGTCTTCAAGGCTCCGGCCCCGCGGGCCTCCCTGCTGGGCCTGGACGTGCTGGCGGCGCAGAAGCGGCGGGAGCGGGAGGAGGAGGCGGCCGGCGGGAAGCGCTCCCGGGTCTCCCTGTACCGGGACTGGGAGGAGGAGCACGACGAGGCGGGCAGCCCCGGGGAGGACGAGGAGGAGACCGGCCGGGGCAGCCGGAGCGGCCGCAAGGACAGGTGGGGTCTGGTGGGGACATTTCCCGGCTCCGCGCCGGGGGAAGGAGCAAGAGCCTGGGCTGTGAGCAATGCCCGGGGCTGCACCCCGGACTGGGGGCTGTAACCGCGGTGCTGAGCTCTGGAGGGCTTCTTGGTGCGGAGCTGGGAGCACCGCTGTGCAGCTGAGGGGGCTGGGAAAAGCTCTTTTGCTGGTGCCCTCTCTGAGGCGTTGGGTACCAGGGCTCTGGGGGCTGTCAGGCCTGCAAACATCAGTCCTGGTTGTGAGGCTGCGTCCGGATGCCTGGAGGCACTGGCCTGCTTGGAAGTGCATGTGTCAGAGCCTCAGCAGGCTTGGGAGGCTCTTAGTGAAGGATGGAGACCGCACTGTCGCAGAGGTTAGAACTGCAGTTGTATGGGGCAAGTCAGAGGCCAGCTGTTCCTCAGCACTGCTGGGCTTGTCTTCTCTCTGTTTTGCTTTTCCAGGCAGTATCGTTCTGTACACGTGGAAACACCTTCCTACACAGGAGGTGTCAGTGAGGAGTTTTGGGAACGCAGCCGGCAGCGGGAGAGGGAGCGTCGGGAACATGGTGTCTTTGCTTCCTCCAAGGAGGAGAAAGAACGAAAGAAGGAACGCAGCAGGGATCGGGACCACGACCGGAAACGGGACCGTGGTAACTGCCCTGAGAGCTTTGTGACCCCTCCTGCTTAGTGTTTGGGCTTGTGCTTGTCCCCCAGCCTGTTTGTACACTGGGCACCTGACCTTACTTTATTTTTGCAGAAGAGCGGGACAGAAGTCGTCACAGCAGCAGATCAGAGAGAGATGGCTCATCGGAGCGGAGCAGCAGGAGAAGTGAACCAGAGAGTCCCAGACATCGGCCCAAAGGTAGGACTGGGAGCTGGTACAGCTCGTGTGAGACCTAGCAGGAAGGGGTTTGTTAATTTTTGTTTGTTTTCTGCTGGTTTTGTCAGGACAGGCATGGGTAGAAAAACCTGTATTGTTTGTGGTTAGGGCAGCTGTAAAACTCCTGGTTTGACCTGGGTCTGGGAACAATCTGGCAGCTGTGTGTGAAAATCGGGCTGATCTCTGCACAGTGGGGTCTGTTCTGGGTCCATGTGACAGAAATGTGGCACTTTGCCAACTTTCCTTGGAATCGCTGGGTTGGCCCTGTCTCCTGGAGGGAGGGTGAATGGGCACCCTCGGGTACCCTCTCTCCGTGCTCCTTGCTAGAAGGCGGAAGGTGGCCCCAGGTGCCTGGGGTCACTGTTTGAACAGCAGGTGTCAAACCCTTTCCCCTCTGCTAGATGCAGCCACGCCGTCTCGCTCCAGCTGGGAGGAAGATGACAGTGGCTACAGCAGTGCCCGCCGCTCGCAGTGGGAATCTCCCTCGCCCACACCTTCCTGCCGAGACTCGGAGCGCAGCCACCGGGCATCATCGCTGCGGGACATGGACCGGAGGGACCGGGACAGGTATTGGTGCCTGGGCTGCGGCTGTGAGCTGCTGAGCTGCAGAAAGGGTTGGGGGGGTGTGTGAGAGTAGTGCCTGGCTGTGGACACTCATTATAGAATCATAGAATGATTTTGGTTGGCAAAGACTTTTAAGATCATCAAGTCCAACCGCTAACGCAACACTGCCAGGTCCACCACTAAACCACATCCCCAAGTGTCACATCTGCATGTCTGTTCAACACCTCCAGGGATGGTGACTCCACCACTGCCCTGGGCAGCCTGTTCCAATGCCCCACAGCCCTTTCTGGGAAGAAATTGTTCCCAAGATTCAACCTCAACCTCCCCTGGCGCAACTTGAGGCCGTTTCCTCTGCTCCTGGCGCTTGTTCCTGGGGAGCAGAGCCCGACCCCCCTGGCTCCAAGCTCCTTTCAGGCAGTTCAGAGATCAGAAGGTCTCCCCTCAGCTCCTGTTCTCCAGGCTGAACCCCCCAGGTCCCTCAGCTGCTCCCATCACACTTGTGCTCCAGCCCCTTCCCCAGCTCCGTTCCTTTCTCTCAACTCGCTCCAGCACCTCAAAGTCTTTCCTGGTGTGAGGGGTCCAAAACTGACCCCAGGTTTGGCCTCCCCAGTGCCCAGCACAGGGACGGTCACTGCCCTGGGCCTGCTGGCCACACCAGTGCTGGTACCAGCCAGGGTGCTGGTGGCCTCTTGGCCACCTGGGCACACGCTGGCTCGTGTTCAGCCACTGTCACCAACACCCCCAGGTCCTTTTCTGCTGGGCACTTTCCAGCCCCTTCCCCAGCCTGGAGCATTCATGGGGTTGTTGTGAGCAAGTGCAGGACCTGGTTGGCCTTGTTGAACCTCAGACAACTGGCCTCCACCTAGCGATCCAGCTGGTCCAGATCCCTCTGTAAAGCCTCCTGTCCTCCAGCAGATCAACACTGCCACCCAACCTGGTGTCATCTGCAAACTTCCTGAGGGTCCACTCCATCTCCTCGTCCAGACCATTGATAAAAAGATTAAACAGAAGTGGCCCCAATGCTGAGCCGTGGGGACACCACTCGTGACTGGCCACCAGTTGGATTTGGCTCTGTTCAACACAAATCTTTGGGCCTGGCTCTACAGACAGTTCTTTACCCAGGGAAGAGCACACCTGTCCAGGCCATGAACCGCAGCTTCTCAGGCAGAATGCTGTCAGCAGTGCTGTCAAAGGTTTTACTGAAGTCTTCGTAGGCTTTACTAAAGTCTGGATAGAGGAGACAATTCCTCCCTCATACTGTTTTTCAGGTCTGTGAGGAGCAGGTACTCGGATAAAACACCGTTGCCTACCCCATCATACAAATACAATGAGTGGGCTGATGACCGGAGACACCTGGGCTCCACACCACGGCTGTCCAGAGGGAGAGGTGAGGAGCTGGGGCTGATCTGCTGGGCTAGGCAGCAGCGAATCCCCTTCCCCTGCGCAGTGGGAGGTCAGGCGTGGTGAGATTCCTCTGTGGCAGCAGCAGGGCCTGAACAGCTCACTTGCTCCCCACAGGGCGGCTTGCAGACGGGGAGGAGGGCATTGCCTTTGAGACGGAGGAGGAGCGACAGCAGTGGGAGGACGACCAGCGGGTGAGAGCCTGTGGGCAGGCGAGGAGCAGGGGGAACAGCGGGCTTGGGGCTGCTGCTGCCTTGGCACCGGGGCTGGCGCTGGCCTGCAGGGGTGGTGGGAGGGCCCAGCCCAGGCAGCGTCTCGTGGCTGCGTGCTGTAGCGGGGCTGCCCGGGCTGTGGGGCTGCTGGAGCTCAGAGCCACACTGCTCCCCTGCCAGCAAGCTGACCGGGACTGGTACATGATGGACGAGGGCTACGATGAGTTTCATAACCCCTTGGCCTACTCCTCTGAAGACTACGTAAAGAAGCGGGAGCAGCACTTGCACAAGCAGAGGCAGAAGCGCATCTCGGCACAGCGGCGGCAGATCAATGAGGTACAGGGGAGATGCGGGGCCGGCTGCTCTGAATGTGTGGGCTTTGCTGCCCCCAGGGAAGATCTGCTTGCTGGCAGCAGAGGCTGAGCCCTTGCTATCAGGTGGAAAAGGACAGTCTGTACTCTGGCCTGGATTGAACACAGGAAGACTATCGTGAAGTTCCCCTGGGAGGGGCAGCTCTGCATCTCCTGCACGGGCAGTTTGCAGAGCGGCTGCAGCAGGTCACAGTGTCCAGAGGTGCAGAGGGCTGTGCTCTTGCTCTCCCGGTGTGAGCTACATTACTGGGCTTGTCTGCTTGTGGCCCAGCGTGTGCTGGGTGCTGCTGCCCTCAGCACATGCACAGGATTACATCCAAGCTTCCTGGCAGATTCTGAGCGTGGCAGGGGCCTGTGGACAATGTCTGTCCTGTGTTTCCTTGGAGACAGTCCTGTTGACCATGATCTTCCTTCAGCCAGCCTGTGTTTCCCATACTATACTGCTCCCAGTTGCTTTTTCTCCCCAGTGCCTATTTCGGGCTCCCTGGGCTGGAACCACCAATTTCATCCTGTTGTCAGTGCGGGGCCCAGGCCTGAGCTCAGAGTTCTGGTGTGATCTGTCAGGCTTTTTGTGGGGCTTCTGTGTATTTTCTGATACGTTGTTTCCTGCAGGATAACGAGCGTTGGGAGACAAATCGCATGCTGACCAGTGGTGTGGTTCATCGGATTGAAGTGGATGAGGATTTTGAGGAAGATAACTCTGCTAAAGTGCATCTGTTGGTGCACAACCTGGTGCCGCCTTTCCTGGACGGAAGGATTGTCTTCACCAAGCAGGTAGACACTGGCTGAAGGTGCCGATGACAGGGAGCCCTGTGAGTGTGAGCCCAAAGTGACGCCTCTTTCCTCCAGCCAGAGCCAGTCATCCCTGTCAAGGATGCCACCTCAGACCTGGCCATCATAGCCCGGAAAGGCAGCCAGCTGGTGCGCAAGCACAGGGAGCAGAAGGAGCGTAAGAGGGTATGCTGTGACCTTGTGGCTTACCACCCCACTGTACACGCTACTTGGTGCCTCACAGCTTTGTCTGGACTTTGCAGAATATGGGATTTAATGGCAATGATGATGAGGAGTTGGTATTTTTATGACCTGGCATATTCTGGCAGCCCAGCTCATTGCGTTGGCTCATAAGCAGCTGCTGTGATTTCCTCAGGCTCTGCCTGGGACTGGTGCAGGGAGCCTGATCCAAAGGACATTCAGATCATGGAGAAGGAAGCAGGTGGAGGAGTGCAGGCAGCTTGGGGACAGTCAGCAGTTGGTGTGGCGGCAGGATCTATCCTGTCATGTCTCAGCAGGAGGGTTGTGAGGAGAAGTGTACAGTAAGGTCATGTATTAGTTCTTGGGGGTGTTTTCTAGGGAATTTCTCCAAAGCTTGTGTGATATCTGTGGGGAAAGCACAGATATGGTGTGAATTGAAACTGAGCTGGATTTGAGCTACGTACACTGTACAATGGAGGTGGGAGCTAAACTGGAAGGTGGGAGAGAGGCCTGTAAGCAGCTGTCAAGAGCAGGAATATTGTCTCTGGTTCAGCTTTTGTAGGTTTAAGTTCAAATTTAATGGAAGGGTCAGCAGCTGGAACCATTTTTTCAGGAGGTTGTTGGTCATCATGTGCCTGCAGTCTTTGTATCCAGACCAGTGTCTGAAAGCTCTGCACCAGTTCACTTGGAAGAGGGTGTCTTAATGCAGGAATGGGATGTGTGTTCTGTGTCGTAGCATTGGGGAATTATGGGGCTAATATGCTTTTTTAGTCTTATGAGCAGGATTGGAGAAGAATGATCTGTCAGTACTTGCTGTGGCAAAGTTTTGCTGCTCTCTGTCCTTCCAGGCTCAGCATAAACACTGGGAGTTGGCAGGCACCAAACTGGGAGACATTATGGGGATCAAGAAAGAGGAGGAAAAGGACGAGTTGGTGACAGAAGATGGCAAAGTGGATTACAAGTAGGAGCTTGCTTTGAGTTTCTCTGCTCAGCTGGTGATGAGGGCTGTTGGCATAGTGGTGTGTGGAGAGACAGTTTCAGGGCTTCTGGTGTTTCCTTAGGACTGAGCAGAAGTTTGCTGAACACATGAAAGAAAAAAGCGAAGCCAGCAGTGAGTTTGCCAAGAAGAAATCAATCCTGGAGCAGAGACAGTACCTGCCCATCTTTGCTGTGCAGCAGGAGCTGCTCTCCATCCTCAGGTATGGCTGACAGGGAGCTGGTCACAGACCTTCCCCAGGGGGCTGGCCAACATCCCTGGAACCTAAGAGGGAAATTCTGGGTGTGTGGCACATTTGGAAGTTGTATCTCCAGGAAACAGGGCCCATTGCTTTGTGCCATTGGCGGCAGCTCTCCTGCCTGAGCAGGGTGGCAGCCAGGGCTGTGAGTGCACAAGCCCTTCTTTGTGGTGTATGGAGAGATACTTTTTCCTTTTTCAGAGACAACAGCATTGTGATTGTGGTGGGGGAGACAGGGAGTGGGAAGACAACCCAGCTGACTCAGTACCTCCACGAGGACGGCTACACCGACTACGGCATGATCGGCTGCACACAGCCGCGCAGGGTGGCTGCCATGTCGGTGGCCAAGCGGGTCAGTGAGGAGATGGGGGTGCGCCTGGGGGAGGAGGTGAGTCTGGTGGGGGTGCAGAGTGCAGCCTGGTGACAGGGAGTGCAGGGGCTGTTCGAAGACTCGCTGCTGTCTCTGCTCTCCCAGGTGGGTTATGCCATCCGCTTTGAGGACTGCACGTCTGAGAACACAGTGATCAAATACATGACAGATGGGATTCTTCTTCGTGAGTCACTGCGAGAGGCTGATCTGGACAACTACAGTGCCATCATCATGGACGAGGCACACGAGCGCTCACTGAATACCGACGTGCTCTTTGGCCTGCTCCGGGAGGTGTGTGGGCCTGGGCTAGAGGACAGCAGCACGTGAGCTGGGCTTACAGCGTAGCGTTGGCAGGGACAGTTCTTCTCTGCCAGGTCTGTGAGGTGCAGGCAGAGCTGCCACATCTCTGCCCATGCTGCTCCAACATCCTGCTCCCTGGTTCTGGGAGTTAAATCTCCCTGAGTGCCTCGGGACTGCCAGCGGCTGGCTGGCTAGCTGTCCGAAACTCTCGGTACAGAGATCATTGTGGCTTAAGGCTTCCTGGACCGAGGTCAGCAAGTCTTCTTAATGCACAGATCGTATAGCGTCTGTGTTCCCTGGCACTAGTGGCCATTGCCTTTAGAGTGCAGCAGAAGCTCTGTCCCATGCTGTTATCTCAGCAATAGTGGGAACAGCCTCCAGCCATGCACAAATGCATCTTCCTTATTGTTCCTCTCATCTGCTTTCTAGGTGGTGGCCAGACGCTCAGATCTGAAGCTTGTTGTCACCTCAGCCACCATGGATGCAGATAAATTTGCCTCCTTCTTTGGGAACGTTCCTATTTTCCACATTCCTGGGCGCACTTTCCCTGTTGATATTCTTTTCAGCAAGGTATGGTCAGTGTTGCAGAGGGAAGTTGTGTTTTGACAGAAGGGGGTTGTGACTTGGGTGTACCATTCTCTGGGGTGGACAGAATGGGCAGAGGAGCAGTGGCTGTGCTGTGGTGCAGTCTGGCATGCAGGATGGGGCAGGTGAGGTTGTTGGTGTGTGTAACCTGGGCTGTGCTGTTCAGACCCCACAGGAGGATTATGTGGAGGCTGCGGTGAAACAGGCCCTGCAGGTCCATTTGTCTGGTGCTCCCGGGGACATCCTTGTCTTTATGCCTGGCCAGGAGGACATAGAGGTGAGCTGCAAGGGTAGGTGCTGTCCTACTCCCTTGTTTTTTTTAATCTTATGTTTACACCCCTGTTTGTGTCTAGGTGACTTCGGAGCAAATTGTGGAGCACCTTGAGGAGCTGGAGAAGGCGCCTGCTCTTGCTGTGCTGCCTATCTATTCTCAGCTACCATCGGACTTGCAGGCCAAGATCTTCCAGAAGGTGCTGATGTGTGCTCTGTGGCAGGAGTGGGAACGAGGGAAACTAGTGCAGGGAAGACTTACTGGGCTTGAGTGAGAGGTGCAGACATGCTTTTTTTGTATTGCATGTGGAGGGTGACAGAAAGTGTGTGTCCCCCTCAACTTCTCGAGAGTCACCCCCATCCCTCAGGGCTCTGTATTGCTGCCGTGCACTCCTCCTCAGGGACGCAGGGGTCCTTGCTCAGGGGTTTGACTGATGTGCAGTATGTTTGCAGGCTCCAGATGGGGTCAGGAAGTGCATTGTTGCCACAAACATTGCAGAGACCTCACTGACAGTGGATGGCATCATGTTTGTGATTGACTCTGGCTACTGCAAGTTGAAGGTAAGCTGAGAATTCCAATACTGTTCATGACTGTGATCTCTGGCGTTGGGCTGAGGGTGTTCTGTGGTCATGACCCAGCCTTCCTCGTACTTCAGTCTGTTCTTCTGGTGCCCTGCAGGTTTTCAACCCCCGTATAGGCATGGATGCGCTGCAGATCTACCCCATCAGTCAAGCTAACGCCAACCAGAGAGCAGGCCGAGCTGGCCGAACAGGCCCAGGCCACTGCTTCAGGTAGGCACGTCACTGCTGGTCCTGTCATACCTGCAGCATGGCATCAGGTTATATATAATCTTTTCTCACTGGAGCTGTACATTATCTTGAAATTCTGGGGGCATGAGGGTGGTAGGCAGGCCATGAGGCCTTCTCTTTTGGACTCGGTGCCTCTGCAAAGCAAAGGATCTGTTCACGATTGTTCTCTTGCCTGTCTTCACTTGTGGCTGTTCCACCCTTCATGCTCTCGGGATAACAGCCAAGTCACGAGGCAGCTTTCTCAGGGCTTTGCTTTGAGACTAGGAGGACTGTGCTGGAGAGGGGTGTGCACTGTGCTGCAGCCCAGGCACCCTTGTGCTGGGGAGGCCATGCTTTGGTGGGGCAGAGGTTCCTTCCTGGGCTACTGCTGAGCACAGCGTCACTGCCCCGCACCAGGCCGGCCTGGGCAGCAGCTGGTGGGTTGGTGAGGAACACAGGAGTACGGTCTTGGCATCTGTTCCCCAGGCTCTACACCCAGAGCGCCTACAAGAATGAGCTGCTGACAACCACGGTGCCCGAGATCCAGCGCACCAACCTCGCCAACGTAGTGCTTTTGCTCAAGTCCCTGGGTGTGCAGGACCTGCTGCAGTTCCACTTCATGGATCCGCCGCCTGAGGACAACATGCTGAACTCCATGTACCAGCTGTGGATCCTGGGGGCCCTGGATAACACAGGTACTGGCTGCTGGGACAAGCTGTCAGCCCCTGGGCCTGGGACCTGCCCAGCTGCTGATCCCTGTGCTGTTCATACAGGTGGTCTGACCTCAACAGGACGTCTCATGGTGGAATTCCCACTGGATCCTGCACTCTCCAAGATGCTTATTGTCTCCTGTGACATGGGTTGCAGCTCTGAGATCTTGCTCATTGTCTCCATGTTGTCTGTGCCTGCCATCTTTTATCGGCCTAAGGTACCTGTTGTCTCTTTCTGCAGTTTGGGGCCTTCCCTGCCCTTTGACTAACCAATGTTCTTTGCTCACCCTTCAGGGACGAGAGGAGGAAAGTGATCAAGTACGGGAGAAGTTTGCTGTTCCAGAGAGTGATCACTTGACCTACCTGAACGTTTACCTGCAGTGGAAGAACAACAGCTATTCCACACTGTGGTGCAACCAGCACTTCATCCATGCCAAGGCCATGCGGAAGGTGAGGTGGCAGCAGCGAGTCTGGGGGAGGGAACCTTAGGCAGGAGAGGGATGTGACCGGCGCACAACTTTGCAGGTGCGGGAGGTGCGTGCCCAGCTCAAGGACATCATGGTGCAGCAGCGGATGAGCCTGGCATCCTGTGGTACTGACTGGGATGTTGTCAGGAAGTGTATCTGTGCTGCCTATTTCCACCAAGCTGCAAAGCTGAAGGTGAGAGGGTCTGCAGGGGCTGGGAGGCCCTGTCTGGAAACAGATGGGCTCACCCTGCATCTCTCCACAGGGCATTGGGGAGTACGTGAACATCCGCACAGGTATGCCCTGCCACCTGCATCCCACGAGCTCTCTTTTTGGCATGGGCTACACGCCAGACTACATTGTGTACCACGAGCTGGTGATGACCACCAAGGTGAGCGGGAGCTGGGGGCTGGCGAGAAGAGTGAGAAGCGCTTCGAGGGAGGTGGGGGAGCTTTGTCAGAAAGCCAGTTCTCAACCTTTCTCATCTATACTAACTAGGCACATCTGTGTCACCTGCAGAGTCATGTCCCTTTCCCAGTGTTTTTTCCTGGCCTGTTTGTGGGGCATGTTTGGACCTCTTTGCGGTCTCACCAAGTCCAGCCCATAGCAGCTTCTGAGGCCAGGAGGAAGGGGTGTAGTCCCAGCCAGAGAAGTGGCATCAGCAAGGGTGTGGGAGGGAGCTGCCATGGTTCTGGAAAGGGTGCCAAGGTCCTGAGAGTGCCACCTGCGACCCTGTGTGTTTCCTTCTGTCCCTGCAGGAATACATGCAGTGTGTCACTGCTGTGGATGGAGAGTGGCTGGCAGAGCTGGGGCCCATGTTCTACAGTATCAAACATGCTGGCAAGTCACGCCAGGTGAGTCTCCTGCCCAGGACAAGCTGGCAGGTGGCAGCCCTGCTGCGTGCCTGTTCTGATGCAGCATGTGTGTGTGTTTTGACATGGAGGGAACAGGGCTGTGGGCCTGCAGGGAGCCTGCTGCTGGCCAGCCATCTGCCTGTCCCTGACCTGCTGCTGCCTTCTCCAGGAGAACCGCCGCCGTGCCAAGGAGGAGGTGTCTGCCATGGAGGAAGAGATGGCTTTGGCAGAGGAGCAGCTGCGTGCCCGCCGGGAGGAGCAGGAGCACCGCAACCCCCTGGGCAGCGCGAGGTGGGTGCTGGCCCTTCCTGGCCGTGGTTGTCTGAGCAGGAGCAGGGACTGTGTGGAGGATCCCAGCTTCTCCGGGACTGTTCTGATGCAGGGAAATGTTGCATGTTCCACTAATCACCCTTGTCCTCTCCTGGCAGATCTACTAAAATCTACACCCCTGGGCGGAAGGAGCAGGGCGAGCCCCTGACACCACGACGCACCCCAGCCCGATTTGGCCTCTAAGAAGGCAGTGCCAATTGCTTTGGAGCTTAAAGACTGACAGGAGCAGCTGAGTCTTAGGAGAGTGCCCAGCTCTTCTGATCACTGCACTCTGAGGCTCTCTACAGCTTGTGGCCCAAGAAGGCTTTGGTGCTTGGCACTGATTTTGCTACAGAACAGAAATAATTTTATTTGTTTAAAGGTTGTCAGTCTAATCCAGACTTTGTTTTGCGCTGCGTCTTGTCCTGGAGGCAAGTGCTGTATGGAGGCAGCCCTGCAGAATTGTGCGGGGCTGGCACTGTCCTGTTGTTCCTCTGTAGGTCCTGGGACAAGGCACAGAATTAATACTGATCTGGAGAGCACAGCCAGCCTGTCCCTGGCCCACGCCACGGCAGAGGCAGTTGGGCCGCTGCTGCCCGGCCGCCCTGCACACACACAACTGTTGGCCCGGTGCTGTTCCAGGCCAGGCTGTGCTGGGAATTCTGCTCACCTTCAGCTGCTCACACGTGTGGTGCTTCTCACGTGTTCTGACCGTGAGGCACTTGTTCTCCTGCAGGCTGTCCTGAAGGTGCCTGGAGGAAGGGCAGGGGAGATGAGTGGTGCAGGGACAGTTCCCGCCTGCTGGTCTGGCAGGAACTCTGGTGGTCCCGCACTTGGTGTGAGACAGCAGCCACCTGCCCCTCTGCTGCACTGAGGCTTCTCACTCACATCAGTTCCTTCATACACTGGCTGATGTTGACCAGCAGCAGCTCCCTGTCCTTGCACAGCCTGCTGCTGTCGGCCCATGCTAGGGCATGGGAACAGCCCAGGGTTTCTATCTGGAAAGAACAACCCCAGTGCCATGTGTGAACCAGCGAGTGACAGCTCCTCCTAGCCCTAGTGTGCCCGGGAATGGGGGTGGTTGGGGAAACGCAGCTGTGGGGCAGCAGCCTTGTGGGGGCAGAGGGGCTGGAGGTGCTGCTGTCTCGGGACAGCTGCTCTGGGGAAGAGCTGTTGCCTCAGCACTGCTGGCCGTGAGCTTCTGTTGTAACATGGTAGTTCTGTGCTGAGGGGCTTTTTTCCAGCAGCGGAGCAGAGAGGGCCAGTTCAAGGAGAGCAAGATGTTCAGCCCTGCTGCTGCCAGACCCGCAGCCTCCTGCTCAGGGGCCTGGGATCTGCAGCGTGCTGCCCCTTGCCCTGTCCTGCCCTTCACCCCTGGGCCAGTGTCTGCTGTTCCCTGGTGCCAGGGCCCAGCCTGTGCTCCTGCCCTTGGGCTACGTGCTGCTCCTTTCCATCCTGCACCTGCTCCGTGGCCTTGCTGAGCTCTTCCTTGAGGAAAGCCAGCTCCACCTTGCAAACCACCAGCTCCTCTTCTCGTGCAGCCAGAGCTTGCTCGCTGTCCTGGTATAGCTGCTGCCAGTGTTGGGCTCGGCTGCTCAGCTCCTGCAGCCTCTCACGCAGGGACTGAGCCTGTGGGTGGCACAGACAGTGAGACTGGCTGAGCGTGGGCTCCTGCTGTGCTCTGGGAGGCTTAGGACATACCTCCTGCTTGCTCTGCTCCTGGGACCCCTGCAGCTTCCTCAGCTCCCAGTGGAGCTGCTGCCTCTGCTCCTCATAGATTGCAATCTTCTCCTCCTGCCTGGCTTTTTCTTGCTGGGCTTGGGCCAGCTCTGCCTGCAGGATGGCCATGTCCTGTACCTGCATGTGGAGTTGTGGGGCAGGGAGGGTTTGCCGTGCGTGGGCAGGCTGGGGCTTCCCCAACGGCTGGTGCTGCCCAGAGGCAGGGACGGGCTCTCTGCAGCGCTTGGCTGCTCCAGCACTGAGGGCTCCTGGTGGCTGCGTCCTGAGGCTGTCCTGTTCCTGCCCTCACCTGCTGCAGCAGCTCTGCCAGGTGCTTTCTGTTGGAGGCCACTTCCTGCTGCAGGTCTTGGATGGTCTCCTTGGCTCTGCTAAGCTGCTGCAGACTTTGCTGCTCCTGGGCCTGGGCGGCTCCCAGTTCCTCCTGCAGCTGGGCCAGGCTGTGCCGCAGGCCCTGGCTCTGCTCCTCCTGTGCCCCAAGCTGCAGCGAGGGCAATGCTTTGGTGGGTGCTGCAGTGCTGGGCTAGTGCTGCTGCCTGCCCAAGCGAGATCTGTGCCCTCTCCTGCTGCCCATCCCAGCTCACTGCCCACTCCTGCAGCACAGGCTTTGCTCTCTCTCAGGTGCTCATTCCCTCATTTGCCTGCTGCAGCTGTTGCTACAGCCTCTCCTTCCCATCCTGCTGCCAGCACAGCTCCCCTGCAGCTTGCATGGCGTGGCAGCCTGCTCCTGAGACTGGGCAGGCCCTGGGCTGTCCATGGGCATGGGAGATGGGGGCCAGGCTGAAGGAGGGACCCTGCAGCAGGTCTTGCATCCTCCCTACCTGCTTCTTCAGTACTTGGAGCTGTTCTTGGTTCCTCTGCAGCTTCTCTGCAGCATGGGCCGCAGTGTGCATGTGTTGCAGCGCCTGCTCGAGCGTCACCTGCTGTTTCCACTGCCACTGGCTCAGCTCTGCCTGGAGCTGCGCTGCCAGCTCCCTGCAGCAAAGGCAGGGTGTGAGCGGGGCAGTGCTGGGCTGCCTTCCCTCCAGGGAGTGGGCGTAGGCAGAGCCGCGCTCGGGCTGTGGCTGGGGACAGCCGCCCACCGGTTCTGCCCACCTGCTCTGTGCCTGCTCAGCTGTGCTGCTGCCCACTTGCTGCTGCCGCCGTGCCCGCAGCTCGGCCGCCACCGCACAATCGGCCTCGTGCCAGTGCTCCTCGGCTGTCCGTTCCTGCCTGCAGCACGTCACCTCGGCGTCCACCGCCACCTGCAAGAGCAACACAGCCACGTGCCATCTGCTGGCTCCCTCCTGGCCCCACGCTGCTGCCAGGTGGCCGGCACCGACCTGCTGCAGCAGCTCCCTGTGCTCCCGCAGGATCTCACAGCTGCTGCCGGAATGGCTGTGGGCAGCCACATAGGATGTGACCTCTGTCTGCACCGCCTCATCCTTCTGGTTCTGTGGAGAGGTGCGTCACTGCCCTGTGGGTACCCAGCAGGGCACGGGAGCCCCGATCGCCCTGTGCTCCTGCCGTGGAGAGGCTGGGGATGCAGGGGCAGCTGGTTTGAGACAAGGGGCTATTGGGGAGGGCCTGTGGCAGAAGGATGGGGCTTGCACCAGGTGGGAGGCAGGATGGCTGATGGTGCCTGGTCCTCTCATCCCTGTGCAGTCCCTGTTGCAGCAGCATCTGCTGGACACCCAGCAGCCATGGAACTGCATCCCCGAGGTCCCTGCCCTGACTGGCCACACGAGGAGAGCAGTGATCCCAATGTGCTGGTGAGGCTGCGGGCTGCCGCAGTGCCACCAGCCCTGGGATGGTGCCCAGGGTGTCAGTGGGGCCATTTGGGGCTGCAGTGTCCCAGCTCTGCTCAGATGCCTGGACTGGGCCATGCCTGCCCCATGTCTGGGCCACTCCACGCGGGTTCAGTGCTAAATTCATGTCCCACATGTGGCTGGCAGGACATTCCCTGCCCTCCCCAGGGCAGCTCAGCAGGCAGGGCTGTGGGGCAGCCATGGTACCTAAGCCCACCATGGGATGGTTGTGGGGGACACATGGCCAAGGGCAGGGGACTCACGCAGCCTGGCCTGTGACCATTGTGCCTGGCAGTGGTACCTTGTCCATCAGTGTCAGGTACTGCTGCATCAGAAAGACCAAGTCCTGGTGCTTCTGCTCAACTGCGCACTCCTGCTGCTGCAGCTGCATCAGCCGCTCGCGGTTCGTGCCCCTGCAGAAGTCCAGGTCCAGCTGCAGCGTCTGTATCGAGGCCAGCAACTGTGCTGGCTCCAGCTCCTGCTGCTGAACGCCCTCGTGTGCCTGGGACTGCCCTCGCTGTGGCTCCGGTGCTGACACTTGCCTTTGGCCCTAAAACACAGCATGAGCAGCGTCTGTCTGGCTCAGGGCTGTGGCCAGCCCGTCCTGCAGTTCCTGCCAGGCCCAGGGGCTGGATGACCACACTGGTAAGTCCAGGTTTTGGTCAGAGAGCAGCAATGGAATGTGCTGGTGTCCAGTGGGTGCAGACCTCCCCCCGGGCAGCACCACCCCAGGTGTGTGTTCTGACTGCTCCTGAGCTCAGGGACAGCCAAGCCCCGGCACTGCCGACCCTCGGCACTGCAGTGGCACCAGCCAGAGCTGTGGCTGCTGTGCAAAATGGTGACGCTGGGGCCAGTGCAGCTGCAGCTGGACTGGATGCCCCAAGCCCTTGTGATTTCCTCAGCCCTGCGGATGAGCTGTCCGGTGGCGCAGGTGAGGGCTGGCCAGGGGCTGTTCTACCCCCAGTCACCAGCCTGTGGCCACACAAACTGTGCCCGGGTGGGAGCAGGGTCAGCACTGCTCACCGGCGGCTGCTGGGTCTCCGTCTGCTGACGAAGCTGCTGTGTGGAGCTGCTCAGCTCCGGTGTTGCCTCCTCCCCTCCTGGCAGCCCTCCACAGGGTCCTTCAGGCTGGCCCAGAGCTGCAGGAACCTCCCTGGATGTGCCACATTTTGGACACTCTCTTTCTGCTAGAGGGACCACAATATGGGACGGGCCTTTCCCACCAGCCCCAGACAGGGAGGGGGCAGCTGGGGACATCCCCTGGCCCCGCCTGGGGCAGCACCAACATCCTGTGGTGTTGGCACTGCAGGTCCCCATGGCAGGGGCTCCCACTGCCAGTGGGAGACGCCGAGGCTGGGCTCCTGGAGCAGCGCAGCAGAGCCATGCAGGCCCGTGGTGTCCCCTCCAGCAGCACGTGCCCCCGCCGCTGCCTGCAGCTCTCACCGCAGCCTTCGTGTGGCATCCTCCTCCTCAACCACGCTCTGTCCCCAGCACGTCATGGCACACTGCTCTGTCTGCAGCCTGTGCCCTGGCCCGTTCTGGGGACAATGCCTAGAACCTGGTGACCCGCGCGCCAGGGAACTCCCGGTGCATCTGCAGCCCCGTCACGCCGACACACCCAGCACCGTCAGACGTGGCGAGCCTGGCAGCATCCTTGGGTCATGCCTGGGCCTCCCAGCCCCACGCTGCCTGCACTGCCCACCCTGCATCTTCCTGCCATGCTCTGGCCTCATCACTGTCCCGGGACAGGGCACAGGCCTGCGGGCAGAGCCGGGTGCCGTGGGCACAGCAGTGCCGTGCCCTGGGACAAGCGGCACAGCCACCTCCCCCGCACTGGCCCGTGGCTCCTGGAGCTGCCCCAGAGCTTGCCCAGCTCTCAGAGGAGCCATTGGCCACATTAACTGTGGCCACTGCTCCGTGTTTCTCCCTGTCCAAAAGGTAAAAATAACAGGAACAAGTTGTTGGAAATGAAATTTCAATTTCTCCACGCCCTTCCCTGTCCATGAGGCTTCCCAGCTCAGATCAATAGTGTTTAGACAGCCAAGGAGATTTTTTTCCACCTATTAAAGTACCAGATCAATAGCGGAAAAAACAAAACAAAACAAAACAAAAAACCCAAACCCACTGCTCTGTGTGTCTGCTACAGAAAACATGACCAAATTGGGCGTGGGGCTGCCCAGGCGGTGTAACGGCAGCGGTGGGGCTGAGTGTGTGCGCAGTGTGGCCCCTGCCCTGCATACTGATCAGGGGACACGGCTGGTGGGACCCGCTGCAGGGCCAGTCCTGGCAGTGCCACGGGGAGGCTGAGTGTCCCCAGAAGCTTCCTGGGGCAGGAGCAGCATCCATGGGCAAGCTGGAGCCCCACGGGTGGCCAAGAGCCTGGGTGTCAGCACAGCTGCTGCTGGGCGAGTTGCTAGGAACCCAAATAAGCAGAAACATGCAATGCTGATGTGCTGGGGAGAGAGCAAGTGGTTTGGCAAAAGGAAATCCTGCTGTGCAGCCCTGCAGGAACCTCCACCGCAGCTCTTAGGAAAATGATGAACTGGTGCACCGGGAGGGACTGGTACTGGCAGGAAGAGCCGATGTCCAGTCTGGGCAGGCAGTGACCTCAGCCACCCCCGGGGCACCGGGACCTGCCCCACGTCACGGGTGGGAGCTGTGGGTGCGACCTGCCGGGCTGCCCAAGTGCCGTGTGAGACATAACCGCAGAGGGAGACAGCGCTCAGTCAGCGTGCAGCAGTGCAAATGTAGGAAAACCTGTCTGTAGAGGCAATGTGCTGGCACGGAGGGATCACTGTGGTGAAATGGCGTCTGCTGGGTGGGCCTTGCAGCCCAGGCCAGTGCTTGCTGTGGTAGGAGCAGATGGGGCAGCCCCGCATGGCCCGACAGCCCTGGGCAGCAGGCGGCTGCTCCGTGCCCTGTCCAGGTCGCCGGGTGCCAGCACTGCCTCGGGACCTGCCGGCCCAGCCACCCGTGCCATGGAGCTCCAGTGCTGCCACCCCGGGCTGGCGCTTCGTGCACTTTCACAGGCAAATGTTTTAACTGGAAATTTCCAAGGCCAAGCTGGGCCCAGAAGGTGAATCCAGATGTATCATAATAGAAATCATCGGTTGCCATGACGACCTGCTCCACCAGCGGGTTGCAGCCACAGGCGGTGGGAGTGCAGCACCAACAGTCCTGCGAGCAGGGCCACTTAACCCCCACTGTGCACAACACAATTGAATTTAGCCCTTATTTCTGCCAGTGCACGGGAACAGAATTTCCCTGCAGATTTCAGTCTTGTTCAGGCAGCAGCAGTCAGGGCACAGAGCCCTGGCGGCTGCCATCCTCTGCCTTGGTGCTCTGTCATGGGCTTATTGCTGCTTTAATTAAAGCTGGTTGCCCTCCTCTGCAGCACCCGGCACACATGCTGGGACTGAGCCTGGAGCAGCCCACACCACTCTGCACGGCCTGGCTCTGCCCAGCACACACGGCTTGGCACCGCTCTGCTGCTGACAGCAGCACCCACCCAGCCCTGCAGCACCATGGCCCAACTGCACCGCTGCTCAGGGGGCCTTTGCCACCTCGTTTGCCCTTGTCACTGCAGACAGCAGCCCTGGCTGTGCCGCCAGGCTCTGCTCGCTGCCCAGCTGGTTATTGCTCTTGCTGTGATGGTCTGTGCAGTGCCACGTGTGGTGCGCTGTGCCAAGCTGTGCCATGTTGCATTGTGCAACACATAACATTGTGCTGCCTTGTGCCACACATGCCACGCTGCGCTGAGCTGTGCTGAGCTCTGCTGTATTGAGCTGAGCTGTGTTGAGCTGTACTGAGCTCTGCTGTACTGAGCTGTGCTGTGCTGAGCTGTACTGTACTGAGCTGGGCTGAGCTGAGCTGTGCTGTACCAAGCTGAGCTGTACTGAGCTGAGCTCATGGATGGGCTCCTGGAGGAGGGCAGCTGCAGTGGGGCTGAGCCTTGGGCCGGTGCTTCCGAGTAGCCTGTTGGCGGCTGTGCTGCACGTCTGACCTGCTGCCATGTCCTCTCCTCTGCTGCTGCGCTGCCAGTGCTGCTGCCTGGGTGCCGGCAGCACCTGCCTTGGCTCGGCTCAGCCCGCTCCAGCTCCTCCTGAGGCAGCCCCGCACCCCGGCCCACAGCCTCGACCCACAGCCCTGACCCACAGCCTGACCCACAACCCAACCCACATCCCAGCTCACATCCCAACCCACACTCCGACCCACAGCCACTGTGCCTGGCTCTGGGAGGACGGGGTGGGGACCCTGGCCCCTCTCTGGGTGAGCCAGCAGCACTCAGTGCTGGGGTGGGAGTTGTCTCACTTTAATTACTGCTGTAATGTTATTCTTTTCAGTGCCATGTTAATTGAAATTAAACAGCTGCCACATTCTGGCTGGGACAAAAGTGCATCCTTTTTCATTCCCCTGGGGTTTAATGAAGACTGACATGATGAGTGAAAACAAAGGCGATCCAGCTGCTGCCTCTCTCGACACACACACCAGTAATTACCGGGGACCCCACGAGCCAGCAGACATGCCCTGGAGGGCCCGTCCCTGCCCACAGGGTTTGGCTGGGTGGGCATGGGGGACAGGGTGTCCGTGTCATGGGGATGTCAGGCATGTGCAGGCACTGAGCCCGGGCTTTGGTCCTGTCTGTTCAGAAGTGTCCGGCCACCAGCACGTCCCAGCGCAGCCCCTTGTCCTCCCCGTGCAGCCCGGGTCATTGCGTCCCCACAGGCTCGGCCACCTCCAGCCTCCTGATGTTCACAGTCACCAACCATCCCAAACAGCCTGAAAGGCCAAGCTGAGGCAGCAGAGTCAGCTGAGCAGGCTATCTGTCTCCAGCCTTAAGTTTGCTTCTGGTTTAGGACTAGGAGCTTGCTTGTGATGCCATTCAGTACTTTAAAATATGCAAAATGAGGCACTGGTACAAACCTCATTAACACCCGCCTCCAACATAATTAAGATGTTTCCAAGAAAATTAATTGAGAGACTCATTAAAAATAAATTAAGAAAAATGTGTTGCAGAGCGCCTGCTCTGAGCTCGTAAATCACGGCTCAAAGCTCCAGGCCGCAGCACAGGCAATTAACGCCAGCCAATTTGTTTTATCCTGACTGCGAAAATTAGAAAGCAGACATGGAGATTAGATTAGGGATGTCTGTCAAGCGGAACTTGGAGTGAATATTTTAGGATACAAAATGGAAATCAGGAAAACAAAGCTGGGACTTCATCTGGAGGAGCTGACAGGCAGAGGTGGGGAAGGAGGAGGGCGACGTGGATGATCTTTTTCGTGTCCCCATGTCTGTATTTAGCTGTACACCCCTCGCGGTCCCGTCACCACCAGCTCGGTGGGTCTGTGGTGCTGCGGGCACAGACACCCCTGCGCGTTCGGGACGTGCGAGCTCACGTTGAGAGCGCTTTGAAGCCGCTGTGTGTCGCACAGCCTGGATCAACACGTCGCCTGTGTGTACGCTGATTACACACTTGGATTAGCAAACACACTGCGGCTGGGTGAGACCAGTGCTGGGGACTCAGCTTTGTGTCATCAGAACCCCTTTGTCCATCTCCAGCACCTTCCATCAGAGGATCTCAAACTACTTTATATTCATGAAGTGAACTGCAGAGCTCTTCTGCAAAATGAGCAAGTGCTATTATCCCCATTTTGCACAGGGAAGCTGAAGCAGAGATAAGTTAAGGTCTTGCTGGTGACTATGTGAATGCATAAATACCTTGTGCAGCAGCACCCGCTGTATTTGGAGCAGCGCTGGACACACTGATGGCTGTTTGTGCTGCTGAACGTCCAGCCGAGACTGCGGCACATCAGCCGTGGTATACACGAGGGGTAGCTGCAAACATCCACAGGCGGGTAACAAACCCACAGGTCCCAGTGTCCCCTGTGACAGCCGGTGGCAGGAGAGACCCAAGTGACCCGGTGGTGTGCCCTGGAGCCAGCACCGGCTGTTCCTGTGCGTGGGGGTGGCTGCGGGATGGTGCTGCTGCCCACAGCCCCCCCTGCACCTGCGCTGGACGCTGTTTCCAGCAGCCACCCTGAACAGCCAGGTTTTAGAAAAAAATGATTGTGCTTTTGCACACGGGAAATGGGGAAAACCCCCGGACAGGGCAGACTTTAAATCCTTATTTTCTTTGTTTTCTTATCTCATGTTGTCCCGATGTGTCCAATGCTCACGGCCTGAGGTCCAGCTCCTTGACACACCTGATGGTTTTGGGTGGTATTTTAAAAGGAGAACTCTCCGAGTACGTGAACTGTTTAATAGCTCACATGTCTGTATGTACATGGTTTTGTGGAGCAGAGAGTTGCTCACAAGGCTCTCAGATCCAGCATGCAAGAGGACATCTCTGTCTGACGGCTGCAAGATGAAATAAGCCAAACGCAAACTGGAAATAAGGCATGTGCATGAGCAGTTAACTCTTGCAGAGTGAATGGAACACTGCAGGAGGCAGACCAGTGTGGACACTGAACACAGGGCTGGCAGCTCATTTCCTCTCTGTTCCCCGAATCCTGATCCCACAGCGGACGCGGGTTCCGGTGGGGCCGGCAGCCCCGGCAGGGGGGCGCGCAGGGCCCCCACGCTGACCGACCCGTCCTGAGAACTGGTCCAGGGCTTACCCTGCACGGAGGGTGAGCTGGGCCTGCGTGTCCATCAGTGTCCTAGGGACCAGGGACACAAACGCCTTCTGAAACTCTTTGGTTTGCAAGCTAGAATTTTCCATGGTGAGCCTTTGTGTGAAAATGCATTTAATACAAGTGCTGATTAACCTCCTTTCAGCTATCCCCGAGTTGTGGAGTGAGTGAAAAAACACTTGCATGTGAAAAATCACTAGTGTTAAAACTAATTCTAACCACAGGAAAAATAACATGTTTTTAGTTTAACCAGACTGCATCTTCATGTGGCCTGAATGTTCCCGAGAAATAAACACTTGCAAATACAACAAAAATGCTTTCGAGAATGCTCAGGTGGTCTATGCGAGGCCGTCGGGGCGGGAAGCGACACAGACAAAATGAAAAAGAAGGGGGGGGGAAGAAAAGAAGGAGTAAAACGGAAGCGAACGCCATGCTAATCCCTGCGGAGGGCGCAGGGACACGGGAGTCCAAGACGGGAGTACCGCATTGCGAACCCGCCGCGGATCCCTCCGCGCCCCGCCCCGCCCCGCCCCCGCGTTGTCGGCGCCGCCCGGCAGGGGTCGCCCTCGACCCGCGCTGCGCTGCNCACCGCGGGGCTGGGGAGCGCGTCCCCGGGCCCCGCCGCCTGCCCGGGCCTCCCGGAACGCGCCTTTTCCCCCTGGGTCACAGCGGGAGCCGTGCGCCGTGCCGGTGCCGCCGCTGCGGCGTTGCCCGGGGCCGGCCAGGGGAGCGGGTCCCAGCAGAGCGGCCGCCGGCCGGACTTATGAAAGGGAAAACAGGAGCAGAATTCGCGTTCGTTGAATTTTAATGAGCCTGAAAGGTTATTTCTCTGCGGTTCTGGTGATAATTTCCAATTCTCTCTGTTCATAGGAAGCCGGTACCTCTGGTCTAATCACACGTGGGTGCTGTCGGGGGCACAGTCTGTGTTTGGCTGGTAAGGAATATCAAGAAACATAAATTATCAATAGCATGGTCAGAATCTACAGGGGAGAAAAAACAGGAAAGTCTTGCGTGGCTTTGCGTTCTGCAATGAAAATGATCTCATTATCCTTTCCAGGGTCTCAGCCAGCTACTTGAAAAATACTTATTAAAAAAACATTGCAGCTCTTGGGAGAGGGTCCCCTCCAGAGAAGGGAGAAAAATAACTGGATGTGTAAAAATAGAGTAGAAGGAAACAGCTGCAGTGACAAAAACGAGGAGGAACCTGCCCCACTGTTGGCAGCACAAGCAGAGCTGAAGCAGATCCACCTCTGTCCCTGCAGCCGTCCGCTTGTTCTGGACACCTGGATGAGCCGGGGGTGTCCGGGCACTGGGTGCCTGGGGTGCCTGCCCCGCCCGTCATGGTCACAGAACGTGGTCCCTCGGTGGTTCATGCACTTAGAGCCACCGAACTGCTGGGACATGAATGGTGCACCTGGACTGTTCCATCCGAATCAGCTCTGGGCGCCTCCCAAACCAGCAGCAACAGCAACAGCGTGTGGGATGGGAGAAGGGGAAAACGGGGAGGCCAGAAACCAGGGAGCTGGGTGAGGGTAACAAGGGTCTTGTGTGGGGAGCACAGGAGAACCCCCACAGGGTGGGCAGGCACGGGAATACAGAAATAGAGGCGGAAAGATAGCATCCTCGTGCCCTTCCTTTTCTTGGGGTTAACCTTAAGTCTCTGGCCAAAAAGAAATGAGTATTCTAAGATGCAGAAAAGATAAAGCATAAAAACCAGGAGAAACAAAGTTGATACCACACAGGTGCTACACAGAAAGCTTCGTTAGCCCTGCTGGCACAGCAATCATCGGAGAAAAACAAATTAGAAGGGGCGATGCAGAGGGACTGACTGCCAAGGGAGGAAGTCCTGCATTTACCATCTTTTGGTGTCTCCAGGTCCAGCTGAACGCCCTTGTGATGCTGCCTTTGTCACACAGGTCATTGCATCCCGCAGTCACATGCAAACCCATCTTGGCTGCAGGTACAGATGGTCAGACTGCACAATCCCTCCCTGCTCACTCTGTGGATCTACAGAAACGAAACACAAAAAAGGACTAAGAGAACACGCTGTTATTTGCGTTCTTTGATACCAACATCAGCGTTTATCTGCAGGGTGCGTTCTCTGGTTGGGTGCTTGTGCCAAGGTGGGCACGAGCCCCCGGCAGAACCGCAGAGCCATAGAGTGTCTGCTCCTCGGCACCGAACCGTGCTGGGCCTGTCCGTGTGCCACCTGGGCCGTCACTGTCCCGTGGCCTGTGTGACAGTGGCCTTTGTGCTGGAACGTGACATGGAGGTGGGATCCGAAGGAATCCTGGCGATGGGTGCAGGTGCCCGCGTTGGCCGGCGGGTGCTGCGGGGAGGGCAGTAGACATGCTGGGGAGAGGGCAGCGCTGCAGTGTTGGGAAGCTCATCTTAACTCATCATTTCTTGTTTTTCAGATGTTTAGCAGCTGTCCCCAATCTTGAAGGTACAAGACGCAGCCTGGTGGTCTTAACCCCACTGAAGTTCTGGGGTATTTGCGCTTTATTTCAAGATTTCACTCGCAGTCCCAGCTGCTGTTGCTCTATTCCCCCCTGAGGAGCAAGGGCTTGGGGCCGTACTAGATAAAACCAGATATAGATGGAGAGATGGTTCTGTGGAAATGTTTGCTCAGTGCCCAGGAGCAGCAGGCAAACTGACTGTTAAGAATTATTAGGAAAATAATGGAGAGCAGATCACAGTTATGCCACTGAATAGATCTGTAGTGGAAACTGCATTGTGATTACCATATGCAGTTCTGGTCTGCCTCTCTCAAGGAAAATGGAGTTGGAAGGGTTTCAGAGAAGAGCAACAAGGGTGGTCAAATATAAAGAATATTTTCCATATGAGGAAAAAGTAGATAGCTTGGAAAAGAAATGACTGAAGAGGATTATAAAATCAAGTTTGGCATACAGAAGTTGTCTGCAGTATGATTTTTCGTTGTCCCTTCAGTGTAAGAATCGGCAGCACTCCATAAACTAGCAGGTAGTAACTACAAAACAAAACCAGTTTTTTAATGTCATGCTGTGTCAGACTGTGTCAGACAGGGTATGGTGAGCTCCCAAAGTTCATATGCATTCAAAAATAAATGTTTTAATGGGAGAAAAAAAAGTCCACTTCGATTGATTAAATGCAGCCCCCCCATGGGCTTCACAGCAGCAGAGCTCAGGTCAACCCCGTGTCGGTGTCTCTGACCTGCCCAGGGTGGGTGTCAGGCAGGACCTGCACTCAGTGGGTCTCACCACGTAATTCCCACCACAGGAACGTGGGGGCCCCGGGGAGGGCTCAGGGGAGACGTGGGGTCTGTCCCGAGGAGCTCTCGGCCGTGTCCCGCGGCGGGGACAGGGGCTGGAGTGGGTTGGGGCTGCACGGCCGCGCTGGTCACTCCCAGGCCACTTGGATGCGGTTTGGGCACAGGGGCCCTCACTGTCCACGGCAGCTGCTGGCGGGTGGCTTCCGTAGACAGTTGTGCCAAGTCCTCCAACAGCATCTACTGCTTGGAGCTTTAATCTGCTTCTAACACTAGCGACTGTTGGGTAGTTTTCCAGCAGGCCGTGTGTTGACCCGGGCTGCGCAAGCGTGCTGCTCCTCTTCTGGTCAGCTGGAGCACTGGTTTTGGCCACAGCAACTGGTGTCTGTCAGGAGCTGGTGTGAGAACCTACGATAAGCTGTGGAGAGTGAGATGGATCACAGTGGTTTCCTGGTGAGTGCAAAACTGCATTTATTTCTGCTGCACACAGTACTGGACTCTCTGTCACGTTTCTCATCCTCATGTGGAATTTGGGCAGCTGTCATTCCCACAAGACAACTTCAAATGAATGAAATGACTATTTTTCATGTTATACAACATGATTCAAAAAACCCCAGTGCAGATGCACTAGCTAGATTCCAAGAATCACTCGCCAAATTGCACCGTCTCCTGGAGCAAGCTGCCAGTGGAAAAACTGAAAACAGGCTTTTGTAGCTATATTGGAACTTCACAGTCGAATTTAAGCCTCTTAGACAGTATTATACAGAATGCAAGTTCATGCTGAGGGCTATCAACTCCAGTATGTGCCAAGCTGCAGGAACACCCGTGCCATAGCTGGTGTGACAGCGTGTCCCTGCCCCAGCAGTGTGGCGGATCACAGAGCTGTTGCCCGGGATTTCCCCTCAGCATCCTTCACATTGCCATCCTGCAAAGGGAGTGTGCAGCCACAGGGTGAAATGCACCAGGAAACAGCAGCATCTTCAAAACACACGAAGGGATTAGCGCAGTCTGAAACAGCCGCGCACTGGCCTCTGCTCGGGGTGCGGAGCTGCTGCCAGCTGGGGCCTGGGCTGGACGAGGCGAGTGTTGGATGTGTCAGATGCATCCAGATGAAGCTTTCCCAGGTCAGTTGTGCTTGTCAGCGCACTCCGTGTCAGAGGAATTCCACATCCTTGCAGTGTGAATCCTGAGTTCTCTCTCATGCAGCCATGGTGCTAGGGAATGGCTGCATGATGGAATGCAAGACTATACCTTGGATATTGGTAATTAATTAAGAGCAGGTGCTGTATGTTAGAGCAGCAGGCAGCATTTAGTGCTGCAGCCGTGCTTCGGCAGCACTGGTGACTGAAGTCCTGTGTGTGCAGTGTCAGAGTAAGACGCAAATTGCTGGTTATATGGTCTGTGTTGTCGCTAGCCTGCTCTGTGCTTTTGTCCCTTCTCACAGCGACCTTGTAACACAACTGCTCCCATTTGCCAGAGTTCCATGAACACCCCCAGTATGTGGAACTGCTAGGACACATTGTAGGTCTTCTTAAAGCATCCTGATGGGTGCCCCTTTAGCCAAGTCCTTTCCTGCTGCTCTCCCAACTACCAACACAAGGAAAACACGTCAGACAACCCAAGGTGATGTCCCTGGCCACCTGTGAAGCATCACTCTGTGGGCAGCACGGGCAGAGCTGCTCCTGGGGCAGCTGCTTGGGGCCGTTCCGCTGCCACCTCAAGCGGTGTCCCTGCTTTGTCACAGACGTCCCACTCTGCTGCACACTGCGCTCTGCAGCCATCTAGCAGTCACAAACCCTCCGTCTTTTGATCATGCAGCAATTCCCCCACACCATTATTTTTGTGTACCTTCCACTGCAAAAATGAACAGGCCAATACTGAGCTGCTGTGAATGTTCAGCAGCGTTTCCCTTTCATTTCCTGTTTAGTGGCAGACAATGATAATCAGCCAAAAGTATTAGAAGTATGGTTTTAGCGAGGGTGGGTCTGCCTAGCCCGCTTCCACATGGTAACCAAGAACGCAGTGAGTGAAAGGGGCCCCAGCTGTAGTTTGGAAATGCTCCCCTATTTCTGGAGTTTGTTAGTACAATAGCAAAATTACAGACTAGAACACTTTCCATTGCTTGCTTTCGTTCTGAATTAAAGACCATCTACTGAAGACTCTCACTTCAAAAAACCTGCAGGCACTTTCTAATATCAAGCAAAATGCCTGAAGAATAAATTGCTCCTATCAGAAATAAAGCATTTTAGTTCTGCCACAAGCAGAGAGATCTGTGTTTCTAAGTCTCTCCAAAGGCAAGTCCATCTTTCCTGCTTTCCTCTGATTTTCTTTTGATGCACAAAGCCTGCATACTGCAGCACTGTGATTGGATTCAGCTTTGGAGCAGTGTAATTGTAAATATTCATTGGAATCCAAACTGGTTTTCCCAAGTCTCTCTTGAAGGCTCTGCAGCTACACAAACAGCCATGGCTCCGCATGAGCCGCACAGCCCGGGGGCTGCCGGTTCTCCACAGCCCCACAGGCTGCTCTTCAGAGGCTGCACAGACAGAAATCAGCCTCACAACCCACTTTCATCAATGCTCTGCTATTTTCTTTATCTCCTCTTTACCGTTTGTGCTGTAGCACAGGTCTCAGACCCAGGTATCGGTCTGCATAGCTACCACCGTTCCCTTGCTGGCCATGCCTGCTGTCTGTCCCATGCTTCTGGCCCCATCTGTCTGCTGACAGCACTGGGGTGTCTGTGTGAGCTGCCGTGTCCTCCTACGCAGTGTGTGGTATGTGGGGTGTGGTATATGCCTGTGCACGTTCCAGCCTCCCACTGAGGACCCATAATCCAGGCGGGTGCTGCTTAGAACAAACAAGCTGCTGCTCAGCATGGGGCTCTGTGGGGGCGACATGCATCTCCTGGGAGCTGCTGAGAAAGCAGATGGATCCACCACTGAGACCCCGGCAGTTCTGCCTCTCCAGCTGCTGCAGCTCCATGACCAACTCCAAGAGCAGGAGGGAGGCAAAGGGCAGGAGATCCCTACAGCCACAGAGGAGCAGAGGTGAGACATCTCTGTGGGCCAGCCGCTGCACAGCAGCACATGGCATTGCGCTCCCTTGCTCTGCTGGTGGTCTCTGACCGACGGCTGTGTCCTGCACAATTCATTTTCAGGGCAGCACATGTAAGAAATTGCACATTCTGCTGAGGAAGGAAATTGAATCCAAAAGTTCTGATAGCAAATCTGCACTCCCATCTCTGCCTCACGGGCTCGTGTTCACCGCCGTGGGTTGGACGGCAGCGCTCAGGCCAAAGCCCACAGCACAGCAGCACATGTCACACAGATGGGGTGTTGGAGCCTTCATCACCCACCAACACCCTTCAGGCTCTACTTGTTCTTTCCAGCAGACGTCAAAACACGTGTTGGCTGCTGGGTGCAGGCCGGGGCTCTCGGGGAGTGCACTGGGGCTCTTCAGCCTTTTGAGTCCCCAGGACTGATGCCCAGTGGGAGCAGCACAGGGTCCCTGGCTGGAGACCACACCAGACCCTTCGCTGCACAGAAACCTTCCTGGCACGAGCTGGAAGCACCGTCCTGCCCTTCCAGCTCCGTTTCCAAAGCAGCGCGAGCAGTGTTCTTCGAAGCTCCTGCTATGATGATTTATCCAGGTCATGGTGAGGACAGCTGGCTAACTGAGGTTAACAGCTTTCTTGGTTTCATTTCAAAAAGACATTAGCATGGGGGCTGTATTAAACAACGATATGCCAAATCCTGATTCATTCACCAGGAGAGCTCACGGTCAGGTGGGGACCCAGCTGACAGGCAGGGCTGTGCTGCGAGCCTTTCTGCAAAGGGCAGGACCATAACTCATGCTCCCGGTGCTAAATCACCCCGACACTCCTTGCAGAGGCTTCTGGGACCTGCAGCCTCCGACAGGCATCCCGAGACCACGGCCATGGGAGCCCAGAGCCCCCAAACCAGGAGAATTATCAACTTGTCCAGCTCAAAAAAAAAGAAAAAAAAACAAAGCAAACCAAAGTTGGGGCCCTTCTGCCCAGAAATAGGATGATGGAAAGGAAACATATAGACAGAGGTCTATAAAATCCTAAGTGTCACAGGGAAGGTGACTAAAGAATGACTGTTTGTGGTCTCTTCCAATAAACCAATAGAAATTGTCAAGGGACAGTTCAAAATAAAAAAAGGGAGGTGGCTCTGTGTCCCACATGTGGTCAGGCAGTGGTACTCGATGCTACACGACATTGCAAAAGCGGATAATATCTGAGTTACAAAGATAGTTTGATGAGTTATGGAGGAAAATTCCTCAAGGACTGTTGAAGGCTCCTTTGGGGTTCAGGAAGCCCTTTCGGCAGAGGAGGTGGGTGAGCACCTGAGGCAATGTCACCATCTGCCCCTGATTACTGCACGGGAAAGAGCTTTTCCCAGACACAGGGATAAGCTGCTACGTGCACAGACACAGAACTGGGTGGAACACTGTTCTGACCCAGAGTAGTGTCATATTCTTATGTAATGGGGCTTTATGTTGAGTACTTCAATTAGAAATCTTGTAAGAGAAAGTTTAGAGCTGGGCTGTTCTATCTGTCACTTTCTCACTGAAACAAGCAGGAGGTTCAGCTGAGCTGCGTATCAAGAGATGGAGGGATGGGAAGGGAGTAAGACAGTGTAACTGTAAGAAGAAACAGAAGTGTGATTCCTGTCCTGCCACACTCTCGTTGCACAAATCGATACCTGGTCACCTGTATACACGTGAGAACAAAATGCAGGCGTGCACTGACACACTCATTTGTTCACACCCAGGGACAAAGACATACAAACTTCCCACTCCCAGCCCTCTCGTGGGCTCACAGCACGTCCAGCCCACACTGTGCTGGCTCTTCATACACAGAGAACAATGGATGACTTGGCAGCAAATGGAACAACATCTTTTTTATTTTCCTTCAAATGCAATGAACAAAATCATTGCATCATGTTCATATATGATGCAATATATATACTTTTTGTATATGTTCATATTCATATAGCATCTTCATCATCACCAAATTAAGTGAAATAAAGTGTTTCCACTTTGAATAGTAAGGGACTCCCCTCCATTTTAAAATGCTGCCCTCTGAGCTGCTGCTCAGACAAACGAGCTGTGCTGAGCTCATTCCAGCTGTCCAGCATGCTGGTACCTGGGATTCCAAAATCAGGCATATCTGCTTTAGTCTTCCAGACACTGGGAACATTTAACTATTAAGTTGTTAAAATAGGCATAATTTTTCTGGCTAATAGGGTGCTGAAAAAGATGGGAAGTGGTGCCGTGGAGGACACAGGAGCAGCGGGCGATGCTGCCGTGTGCAGCAGCAGTGGCCGCACACATTCCCAGGTCAGCGCTCTTTGCTGTTTGCCACCTGCATCTCAGTGGCAGCTTGTGGCCAAAATCTGCTCAGGACCAGCGGTGCCCAAGGGGACGTTGGGCAGCCTGTGGCTGCGAGATGGGGAGCAGTGCGCTCTGCAAGCAGGCTGACATAGAGGAACAGAATCCACTGTCTGAGCAGACGCTCCAGCTCCTGGCAGCTGCAGGAATGGGACGAGGAGCTGCAGCGAGGCCGGGCAGACAGAGCTGTCACGGGGATGACAGGCACCTGCACTGCACAGGCCTCCCCCAGTTGTCTGCATGTCCTGCAGCAGACTGAGGATTTCATCCCCAGCAGCAGAGCTGACAGGTCTGGCCAAGCCTCATCTCCTGCTCCCAGCACGTCGCTGCACCCGCAGCCGGGACAGAGCTGTCCGGGAGGCACCATCTCTGCCGGCCACCCCGCTCCCTTCTCACCGAGATCAGCAGCAGAAGCAGCACCCAGCATGTCTGTGCATCACAGCAGTCACTCCCTCAAATCAAGCGCAATCCCAGCACCTATTTACAGTCAGCAGAGCTGCCGCTGCCTCCCGGTTCCCTGGAGTTTCCTCTCCTCACTGGGAGTTGAGAAACTCTGCTTTCCCATCTGTAGCCCTTCCTTATGCTGCTACGTAAACGAGAACAGTAGATTGTCAGTGCTGCTGTGAATGCTTTAAATGAAGTTCCCTTCCCAGGCTGGGCTGCCGAGCGAGCGCGGGCTGGTGTCTTCTCCTACCTGCCTGGGGCCCCTCCTGCAGCTGGTGGCTGGCGTCCGGCTCTGGGCTGAGCTGCTGGATCCGGCTGCGTTTCTGCTCCAGTTCTGCCTGCCGCTCCCTCTGCCTGGTCTGCAGTTGATAGATCCTCCGCTCTTGAGCATCCAGCTATTGACCCGCCCAGGGAAAGAAAGAAAAAATGGAAAAAAAAAAATCAATTAATACTAAACAGCTTAACAAAACCCCGAACAGCACAGGCCTGATGCTGCTGGGGGTGGGGATTGTCGGGAGGAGACACCCCCCACACACATTAGCTGCAAAAACCTTATGTTCTGGGGACAGGAAGCCAATATGGTAGGTGTGATCTGACACGGATGCCCACGGCAGCCGCGGTACGTCCAGGTCGGGGAAGGCAGAGGCTCTGCCACAGCGGATACCTGCCTCTGCTCACCGAGTGGGTGTCACACAGCCTGGGTGAGGGCAGCTAAGAGCAACTGGGCAAAACCAAAGTTATTCTAAGCAGTAACTGAACAGCCAGCTCCTGATCTGGCTGTGTGCTTCTCTGCCCTGTGCTAATGCCCCTTAAGGCATTTCCCCCATGGCTGCCATCGTGGGGTGAAGGGTCCGGGGAGCCCAGCCAGCCGCCCCTCGTCCTGCCGGGACAGGGCTGGGCTTGCAGGGCTTGGCATTTTCACCTGGTGTCCCAGCTGTAAAGAGTTTAGGGAGGGAGGGAGCAGTAAAGGATCACAAATGTCAACCAAGGAGCAATTAGCGTGATAAGGCTCAAATATTGATCCTGGAGCTAACGGTGCTGCAGCAGCCGCAGCGGAGCAGCTCCCAGCTGCTGACCCTGATTCCTTCATGAGGGACATCCCCAGGATGCTGCTCCCCTTGCGACGGGCGAGAAGAGCCACGGCTGGTGGGCGCAAACGCCTGGGGCTGGGGTTCTGCCCCAGTCATGGCAGGGAGGCAAGAGAAAATGCTGGTCACTCAGCCCAGGAATTGATCTGCTCAGTGTTTGAAATTCAGCATTAAGAAACCTCTTGTGCTGTTGGCCAGGGCTGTGCGATGCGTTGCCATAACTGAGGGTCCTACCTGCCGCCAAGCGATCGCTGTGGCTGAGAACAGCGCGCTGCTCTTACCGCTCGGGAGCAACTGCAGCAGCCTCGTTTCATGGGGAAGGGGCTCTCCAGAGCTGCCCAGTAACACAGTGAGGGAACGTGCAGGGGACAGACACCGCAGACATCTCACCGAGACCCCCAGGCCCACCTGTCCGTGCCCCTCAGAGCTGCCGGGCACGACTGAGCCGCCAGCAGTACCGGGGACATCCTGCAACACACACAGCAACTGAGGGGACTAATTAATGTTCACTGTCTTACTAAACCTAGAGAGAATTTCGATATTAATTAAATGCCTACTGATTAGTAAAACATATTTACTGAGGACTGTCACCCAACTGTCAACATTCAATAAATACATTAATAATCAATTTGCATGTAATTAACATAAAATGACATTAATGTCTACATTAAAGATGTATTGGAGACGTTGCTATTAGCACAGTAGCCCACAGTCCTCCAAGCTGTATTCTGTACGCAGGTAACCCTTTCAAACACCGTGAAAAAGGTCATAGCTGTCCAGAAAAACGCCCACCAAAAGAAAAAAGAAACTGTTTAAATTCTGAGTGGATCTGAGCACGTGTGAGTGCTCACACGCCTGTATGGTACAACAGCAGAGCCCACCCCTGTGCTACGGGACACAGCAGCGAGCGCCGAGGCTGCTCCCACCGCAGCCCAGCACCAGAGATGGTCTGCACGTCCTCGGCTTTGCCTCGGTACTGATCTGAGTCTTCCCAGTCTAGAGAGACTCCCCAAGACTGTGTGTGGTTATTTCTTCTGTATTTGCCAGTGATCAGAACAAGCACCAGGGCAGGGAGGGCAGCACCTCACTGCTGGGCACAGACACGTTCCTCCCACGAGGCACAGGCTGACGCTCTGTGCTGTGAGCTGGACTCCTGGGCTGAGGTGCCACATCCTTCCCGCAGCCCCAGACACAACCTTTCCATGGCAGTGCCCGACGAACAGCCAGGAAACCCCTGGAGGTGCCGGTCACCACGAGCAGCTGCACCACGGGTGCGGGGACGCAGCAGCTGGGGCTGCCCCTCGGCACGGCGGGGTCGGGGACAGCGGTGAGTTGGGCTGCGTGGAGACACGGCGCCCTTGGCCGGAGGACGGGCACTGGCAGCTGGCACCAGGGTGGGGGGTGCCCACGGCCGCGGGCTCACTGGGCTCCATCCGCAGGCTGCCCTGTGCTGGCGGAGAGACTGAAGGAACCGGTGTCTCCTCCGCACGCAGGACAAACAGCCCCTTCCCCAGCTGCGGGGCAGGTGAGGGGGTTTCAGAGGCAGAACAATTCTAGGGTGTTCAATGCAAGGAGGGTCCCCACCAGACCACAGCCCCAGAAGTGCCGGTGGCCACAGGGGGTGGTGCGTGGCTGCACGGAGCCGCGTCTGCCTTGGGCACGAGTCGGCGGAGCGGCCGTACCTGTGCAGGCAGCTCTGACTGCCCGAGCCTCCCCGTCCCCGCCAGCCCTGCGGACCAGCCCACCTCTCTGTCCCCGCGCACACACGAAGCGATTTGCTTGCAGCAGGAGAGAAGGTGCCATGTTTAGGGTGAACGTCTCCCGCCCCCACCCCTTCTCTTCTCATTTAAGTGGAATCAATTGTGCCATTTCTGCTTTGCTTTTCAAAAGCAATTACTTTCATGTCATTTCTACAGACATTCACAGAGAGCAAGAGAGTGAGGGCTTGATTATCCCCCCTCCCATCCCCATCCTGTGGCTTCCACAGCGGCGGTGAAGTATTAAATTAAATGAGGTGTCTATGGAGCGGCGATGGTTTCAGGTCAGAGGCGCTATGGAAAGCTGTATGCTGCACTGCTCCTGTATATGTAAATGGATATATTAAAACCACTGATGTCAACTTGCAGCACTCATCTCCTCTGCTCTCGGGTGATCAAAGCTGATTGCAGAGGCAATTACTGCAAAGGAAAAGAAAATCACGGCCTCCTGCTCATCCCTGAGCTACCGGAGTTTAATTGCTTAGTGTAGCTGAAGCTGCCTCTCCATCTCCCTGGTGTGTGCACACATGTGAGATCAGCACATGCCATGGAACACGGACATGAATGGACATTTTTGGGGCTGGGCAGTGAGAAGCACCCCAAGCAGGGGAAGACCACAACATGAAAAATAATGATGCTTAAAAATTAATTAAATCACTACAGCAGGCAGGGCTGTATCCTAGCAAGCTGCTGGATCGATAACACAGGGACAAAATCAGGGCAGCATAATACATGCCCATCAGACAGCCCCTCTCATTCTCTAGTCTTTGGTCCTAGGTTCACAGTGAGACTCCTTCAGTCTTTTACAGGCTACAGCTAATCAGGCTCCCAAATCCTTGTGACATAGATCAGAACCATGACCCCTGTTTTACAGCTGAAATGATTTGAAAGAAAGGTATCGGTGCCTGCCCGAAGTCCCGACTCCTCACCGTGATCTTGCCTCTGTATTTCACATGCGCTTCGCATGAGCACCAGCAAAGGCAGGAGACATCGCAGTGTAACCACAGCGCTCGACCGAGTCCCGTCGGCAGGGTGCAGAAACCAGCCCAAGCTGTCAGCTGTGCCGGGTGACTCGGTGCTGCCCAGACTGTGGCTGTGGGTTCAAATGGCTCCTGTTGGTGAAGCACAGAGGGCGGGGTGAAGCTGGGTGCCTCCCCACGTGCACCCCACCCTTGTCCCCATGTGCATCCCACCCGCCTCCCTGCACTCCTGTGTCCCTGGGGCTGTACACCAACATCCTTTCACGTGTGGTGCCCAGTCCTCTGCAAAGCAGATGGCATCGGTGACACAAGGGTTGTCGAGGAACGGTCACAGGCGGCCTTGAGACCCCTGATACTTCTCTGTGACCACAAGCACCGCTGTGGAAGTAGTGGCACCACTCACACCAGGCAATAGAGACCCCAAGAATTTGCCTTCTGCTGTAATCGAGTTCTCTCAAATGGCTCCCATCCCCATTCAGCCTCAGCGGGGCCGAGCGGCTCCCTGGGACAGCTGTCCTCCCCGGGGAAGGACAGACAGACACGGAGGAAAACAAATGCTGCAATGCATGGTCAGAACAAAATCCAGCAGCAATTCCCTCTCTAAGGCAGATGAACAGAAACACCTAATGATAAGGGCAGCTCTGCCATCCCATGACTGCATTTGAGAACCACCTGCCAGTAAGTGTTTACAAAATTATAAGTGCTAAATTACTTTTTCTCCTGAATATTTGACCCTTGAGGGTTTCACTTTTGCACTTTTCTCCTGAAGCACTAGAAAGTGAAATAGAATTTTTTTAAATTGCAGACAAAGCCTGGGACTATGTTCTTCCTGCTTGATTCTACAACTGGAGCTTCAAAAAACCCACAGAAAATCATGAAACCCAGAAGGAAATCCTGTGATCTGCTCAGGCTGCAGGAACGCCGGGAGCCTTGGGCAGCGCCTGCGCAGAGCTGGGCTCTGCCTCATGTTCTCCTCCCTTCCTCAGGAATCTCTATTTTCAGTCCAAGGATGCAATTCTTTTTTTATGAGCTGCCTGTCTCTTTTTGTTTAGCCCAGAGTGCTCAGAGCCCTTCCCCCACCTCCTTTGCCACTGCTGCTGCTGGTTTTATTCAATTCAACACTTGAGGGAACTGCAGATGAAATGTCTCTGAATCTAAATTGCCAGCGATAGATCTAACAGCCTTTTTCCTGCTCCCCTCCCCAAACTCCCGGCAGACCGAGCGCTCCAGCGCGGCATCTCTGCCTCACTGGGCAGAGCAGTGTCAGTGGAGCAGCGATGCCCGAGCGGTGCCCACCAAGGACAGGTGCTGGGGCAGAGCCCAAACAAGCTTGACAGGCCCCTGCACGGGCACATCGCGTCCTGCTCACGGCCACCTGCGCAGGGCCCTGCGGACAATCACGTGTTTTGCAAAGGACGAGCACTCGCTGCGCTCTCCTGGTGTCCTGCACGCCAGGAGCCAATGCCCTGAGCTGAGAGCAGGCTGCAGCAGCCTCAGCTGCACAGATACCCCAGCAAACCAGCCCCGGGTCTGTGGGGACAGCGGCTGAACAGCTGCTTACAGCCCGGGACTCCTCACCGGGCACCGTGCAGAGCCCGGGGAGCGAATCCTGATCACAGCTCTGCAACCACAGCTGGGAGCTGCATGCCGGGAGGCCACGGGTGCTGAGCCAGCAGCCAAGGGGAGAGGAGTCACCAGCCTGAGCCGGTAGTCGCTGTCATTGCCCCAGGAGATGGGAAACCGCTTTTTTTTGGATGTGAAACAAACCCAGCCCAAAGACCTGAAACTGGCTTGGGTACAGAACTACAGCTGCAGTCACACAAACACACAGACAAATGCCATCACCTTTGCTGCTGAGGAAATTAAATGCTTTTTGCCCTCTGGCTACAAAGAAAAATATTAAAATGTAGGCAGAATATTATTGAAACAATAAATATTTTTTTCAGAGTGTGGAGACAGAAAGTAAAATATTAACTATATGACTATAACTATATATAACTATACTTCACTAATCTCAAAAGCCTGGTAATTCTGAAACTTAAAGACAGCAGCTCAAAAGCATCAACTTTGCAATTTCAATATTATTTTAAGACAACTAGTTGGTGTGTTTGTTCCACAACTGTAAACAACACTCATTTTCACTCAGGTATTAAGAAACTCAACTGACCTCTAACCTGCTCCCCAAGTCCTTCAGTCCTATCTGAAATTAATTCGTGATGCACACATGGTCAGTATAAAAACCTCCCTCATGATAAAAGCATATGTTGAGAACAAAAGCAAATAAATGGGGTATAACAATAAACACACCAAGAGGCATCATGCTGACTGCATTATAGATTTTCCTATTTAATTAAAAGAAAATGTGCCTTTGGGTACCTGCCATGAGAACAGAGTCCTCCTGTGGAATCCGCGGCCGATCTCGGGTCTGTCACCGCCGGCCGCTGCCGCGTCCGCGCTCCCGGCTGGCCCAGACCTGCGGCTGCTGGCGTGGGGGCACCGTGGAGCGGCGGGGGGGACGGGGGCTGCATGGGCTGGGGCCACGGGTGGTGGCTGAGCCAGGGCTGCAGGGCCAGGCCGCGGGAGGCTGGCAGCCCAGCGCAACACGGCCACCCATCGCCCAGCAGTACAACTGTTGAGTTAGGATGCTGAGCAGCCCAGCCTGCCACAGCATCTCATTCCAGTGTCATCTAAAAGGTCAACAGCACAGAGATGGCTATCTCAGTTAACACGAGGGCAAAGGGGCAGGATTTCAGACTTGAACAGGTTTGCTGCGCAGTTATAAGTTGGCCTTTTATTTCTCCTTCAGCAAAACCTACTTTCTTTTTTATCTTTGAGGTAAAAGTTTGGAAAAAGCAGTTGGCATCAAAGCAATGCAAATCAGAAAGGAATGCATAACTTTTCTGAGGTGATCATCACACTTCAGTCAGTCTACCTGGGCACAGAACTTGGGAAGTTTTGGTTTATGGAATCTTTATATTTTACACTGGAATGCTGGCTCGTTTCCCCTTCACCATAAACACATAACTGCTCACGCCAGCAGCCTGGTGGCTCCCATAAATGTTACTGCCAAGCTCCAACCCCAAGTGATCTCTGCTGGAAGATCATTGACACAAAAATCACCTCAGTGCTAAGTGTCCAGGTGAGGAACATCAACGAAAAAGGCCTCTCTATAGCAGCTGTTTTTCATATCTTTACTGATGCCATCAGACAGTCCTGTTCTTCATTTAGACAGGCTGTTCTTCATTTAGAAAGATAAATTCTTTATCACAAGTCCTTTTAAAAAGAGAGTAAAATTATCTTGTCAGAGGTATAGTCGATATTTTTAAGCTTAAGCACCCATCAGTAGAAATAAATTTGGCCAGTTTCTCCATAACACTTTTGATGTCAACACGGACCTTCTGGGGTCTCCATTAAGAGTAGCTGTTGTGCTTTTCTAACAGTGACTACCGTACTATTACAAGATTGTATTATTATAATAATATGGCTGTCTCCACTGGAGCAGGTGTGAGTTCTTGTCTGCTCCAGGGCCCGACCGCATGGCTGTGGGCACGTCCCTCTGCCACCTGTGCTGAGACACGGCACACCCAGGAACTGCCCTAGAAATCCTTCCAGAAAATCCTTATCAATCCCTCTGGAGATTTCCAGAGGAAACAAATTCCCCAGCTTTTCTCCAGGGAAACACTTGAGACACAAACATGAGGAAAGTGGAAGATTTGATCCACATGGCCGTATCACCCCTGCCGTTCATGGAAGGGCTGTGAAGTCGGGCTGATGCTGCTCACTGGAGAACAAGAACATGCAGAAAACCACAGGTGAAGGTTGTGACTTGTGAAGTTGGTGCCAACACATCTGTGGATTGCCCTAGGGACAACCAAGGCACACCTGTCAACAGTGAGTACCCCATGGTGTCCTGATGAAGAAATACACAGCGTTTATAAACCCTGTAAAAGAACCCTGTGTTGTGATCATGTTGCAGACGTGATGCAGAACCCGCTTCACCCACTGCTGTGGCTCTGGCTTAGCAAGAACACAAAACCCAGCTCAAGCCTCCTGGCCAGATTCTATGAGCTGTCTCCCAAAAACCGCCCGCCACATCCAGGTGCTAAACTGAGCTGCCCAATTCCACAGCCCAGCAGAGCCCTGAGGAAAACAGGAAAAACAGGAAAAAACAGGGAAACAGCTCTGCTGGGTGACAGGGTGTCCCTCACGTGCTCACCAAGCTCCCTGCAGATCCCCTGCTCCTGCACCCCAGGCATTCCTTGTCTTGAGCCTGATTTGCTTCTGAGGTAATGTGACCCAGGCTCAAGAAAACAGATGTGGCATCCAGACCACCAGCAAAAAGCTTCAGGTCAGCACAACGCAGCAAAGACATGACACCAGCACTGGGGCTGCAAGACCCTGTCAAACACCCGCCGAGCAGAGTGTCACAGGGCCCCTTGGTACCACAGCTGATGGTACAGCCGCAGTGTGACGGTACAACCATAGTGTGCTGGTACACCGGCAGTGTCCCCGCACACCCTCGCGTGCCAGCACCAAGCCCCGGCCGGGCTCCCAGTGCTGCCCAGTCTGGGGCTGGATCCGGACACCCCTACACAGCACTGAGGCACGGGCTGCTCCCCAGAACATCACCAGTTGTTGCTGACAGGAGTTTTAGAGGCAAAATGAGAAAGTATCACACGGATGAAAGAAGCAGATAGGAGGAAAACCTTAACCTCACTCTACAAATCATCACAGCTTTGTCAAAATAAAATCAGAGCTAAATCCTCCTGCTGCACACCTTCCCACTCTGGAAGCCGTTCCAGCACAGACATTTTTTTTTATTAGCTGCAAACTCTGCACACGTGAGGGAGAGACTGCAGCACGATATCTGCACAATAGCAGCTCGTGCAATGGAAATGTCGGTGCCGAGAAGCACCAAGGTCACACGGTGTGTCCAGCACCCAGAACGGCACCGGCTCTGAGGAAAGTTCAGAATGGCTTTTGGTTCATTAGGCTTTGCCTGAGGGGTTTTCTCCACTATTAACTACAAACAAGATTTGGCTTCTTGTTACTCAGTTCCGTGTGTGCAATGCAAAAAGGTGAAAGGGAAGGTTTACCCAGTTGTCGTTTGTAAATATGCTAAGACAATTCAGATATGTTTTCAAAATCCATCAGACATCCTGTGCAGAAAGTCACCTTAAACAAGAACACTGAAAAAACTGTCAATACAGCAACATCTCTTTTCAGCATAGAAATTTTACATCAACGTTGGCACAGTCTGTGCATAATGACACGCAACAGAACACACGGTGCAATTTCCTTCCCTCCCGGCACCCACGCTCATTCCCCTGCAGCTGCCTCTTTCTCCTGGCTCTATGACCCCGATGAGATGAGCTCTCACTGTTTTTTTCCTTGTTACATTTTGATGTTTCAAAGCATGGCCTGCTTCTCACTCCCATCTCCCTGCTCCACATTATTAATGAATTGGAAAGCAGACATCATTAGTTTTTGGAGACCATTTCTTTCAAAATTTACAGAACCCTTCATCTGAATCCCCAGAGCCAGTCTGCTGTTCTCATCTTAGAATCTTATTAGCATCATATCTCCTGGATCCTGCCACGCAAACTGCATTGCTATGCACTTTCTAGCACTTGACCCTTTTGTGGACGGAATTAATTTCCTCTTTGAAGACAGAGCAGCATGCTGTTGTGCTTGTTAAAGAAAGAAAACTTCAGCTAGAAGACAGGAAACAAGCAGAGGATTTTCCCAGTTAAATACAGGCCGCTATAAGGTTTTATAAAGGCATATTAGGAAAGAGAAAGATTGGTGAAAATAACTGATGATGCTTTATTACCAGAAACATCTTCCAAAAGAGCATGTGAATAAACCGACTGACAATACTCCCTGGGAAATTCCAGCTCTGTGGCGTGCTCCTTTCTAGCAGCACTGTCTTTGTCTGCATCCTCCTTCTGATTTTGTAGGCAAAGTACCTTCAGACTTATATGAATAATAAAAGGAACAAGAATTTGCTTTCTGCCTGGGACAACGAAAAGGTGCCCAACCTGTATTTGAAGTGCATAAAGAAAAATAGCCCCAGTAAAAAGAGATCTTTCCCTAAAAGCATATGATATTCAGCACCCCAAGCATACTGATGTCATTGCTACTGCCCCCTCTCAAAAGGCACAACATTCCTAACCTTGAGTAAATTAGAAAACTTAGTGTGTTTGCTGCTCAGTTGGCACTTTTTCTAGTTCCATAGGACTGCTGAAACTAAAGAACTTTTCTCATCTGCATTGTTTTTAGAGTTGTGGTTCTGCTGCCTAGTTTTAGCAGCAATTTTCACTATGGCTGCTGCAGAGGAAATTCCTTAGGATGAAGGCTTTGTCCTTGCCACAAAATCATCGGGAATATGTCAATAAAGAACTGCAGAAGTTTATCTTTAAGTAACTTCTTGCAAAAATACAAAGCCAAAGAGAACAGAACAGCAAAGCAAGGCTTAAACCTCCTCTATCGGCAAAGCTGCCAGGCTGGACTCAGGAACCAAAAAGGGTCCTGGGTGGTTCAGACAGCTGGAAGATGGTTGGGTCACCAGTTTAAATCAACAGTTGACTGGGTTGCTCTTTTTCTCAGGGCTGTGCAGCGGTCCCAGTGAAAGGAGCAGAGGGATCCAGCTGGTCTCAGCCACACCAGGGAGCCACAACTCCCAGACAGTCACCCTGTGAACACCAGGGAGTCTAAAGAAAGAGGAAATCCTCCAAAGCCAGCTGGAGAGTGGATGCAGGGCAACCGTTCCCCTCTACACACATCTGCCCTGTCCACCCAGCCAGCCCAGCAGTCAGCACTGGGCTGGGCTTTGCTGTGAAGCTTGGTTCTGCCTCGCTTAGCTCACACAGCGGCCCAGTCTGGATAACTGCACCCAGGCATCTCTCTCCAGCACACGTCAGAGAAGGTCAGTAGTTCCTGGTCGAAGAGCCAGACCCAGCAACCACATCACCTGCCCTTCCCCTCCTGCCTCCCCGTGGCCCGGAACAGCAGACTGCCGAGGCACGCGGACTTCCCAGGCACCAGGTCCTCAGAAAGCGACAGGAAGGTGCCTTGTGGTGTGTGGAAACCCCAGATGTTTCTTACAGGCTGCTGTAATAGTGGGTGAGTACCGTGTCCAACACCTTACCCTCTACTGTGTCCTCCAAAAGAGCATGAGGAGAACTGTGACTCACTCTGTTCTCCTCATTTACCACTTGCCTTCTGAAAACATGGGGGATGTTCGTGCAGAATTCATCAGGCAAATGGTGTTCGCAGCAGCAGCAGCAGGAGTGCCAGACACAGACTGGCAGAGAGCTTATGAATAGCACGATGAATGATCTACAGCACAAGCCATGGGCAAGAGCTCGCCATTAGTCTGGGGCCTGGTAATGCACTCCTCAAGTCCATTACTCACCAATCCATCAGGCAACCTGCTACAAGACAGAGAGATTCCAGCACTTTTAAATCTGTAACGCAATGGCTGGCAGCCTGCACTACATGCCCTAGGTTACAAGGGCACGGAGGAAGACAATTCATTTTGTGTCATAGCCAGTATTTCTTCTTCTCCTTTTCTGTGTGTACTTAAGAAATGGACCTTCTATTATCTGCAGATTAATAGCCAAGAGAATGCTCTGGTGTCTCCGTTCTCATTTACTGTTGGGGAAGGCTTTGAGAACACTGAACCTTTGCCGTTTTCGTTAGCTGGACTAAGTGTGGAAATACGCATGAGAACAGATGTGATTTATTAATTTAAAAATAGTGCCTACAGTGAAACTATTTTATAAAAATACTACAATTACAATACACTATTAGAACACTAGATATGACAGAATTAAGGTTGCCAGCATAATGTGGGCCCTTCAGTATAAGAACATGTTGTGAACTCCAGCACACGATCATGCGCTGTCCTGCACTTGCTCATTAACAATGTGCACAGAAATCTCATCAGTGTTTCCTTTTCCCTTGCACCACTTAGTGTGTGGCTCCAACTTGCATTTAGTGCACACTTTTCAAACCTCACGTAGAACACTGTTATTAATCTCCTGATGGGAATTTCTACGTCATTCATTATTATCTAAATTCTCCAGGATCATTGCCTCATCTCAGCACCCCTCTGAGGAAAAAGTTTTATTATCCGCACTTTACAAATGCTGAATAGAGGCAGAGAGAGATTTAAGCACTAGATATGTCCTCTAATTTTAGGTGCTTGGTTCAAGGTGTCTAGTTCTGATTTGTGAAGCACTTAACACTTTATGGCATTTCATATGTTTCAAGTAGAACTGTGAGAGCTCAGCAATTCTACAAAGAAACACCATCACGTTCCAAGCTGAAAACTTTGAAGAGAAGGACAATTAGGGCTGCCGACAGGGGTCCTGGCCTGTGCAGTCTCCAGCAACGTAACAGCTCCGCGCTCGTACCTGTCGCTAACAGCAATTCCCCACCCACACAATTCCCGAGCCACCGTCTGTCCTTCACTCAGCAGCTGAGGGTTCTGCGCGGCCGGTGGGACCCCAGCGCAGGCCCGTCCTCGCCGGGGCCGCCCCGCGGGGCCGTGACCCGTGGGCTGGCGCTGGGGCCGTGCGGGCGCAGGACGGGTGTGCGCGGCGCAGGGAGCCCGGCGGGGCTGCACGGGGAAATTCAAAGGCTAATTCTAAAGGCGAAGTCTGGCACACGGCAAAAATATTTCTGGCAAGAATACTGAAATCTTTACACTGAAGCACAGAGGCTTCCATGTTTTTCAAGGAAACATCTGTAACATTTCGCCCCAAATCTTGAACAAGTAAATTTTTTTTTTCTGTTAAAATAATTTTTGGCAAACCTGTTTTTTTTTTCCAGAAATATTAAAATAAAATAATGCAAAGACAAAAATGAACGTAGAAAATTTCAGGTTTAAAGTGAGTAAAGAAGTGGCAAGCAAGCAGAAAGGGACTCTTTCAATGGAAAACGTCAATACTACATTTATGTGACAATACAGGTTAATATTTATATGGAAATTAAACACAGGAACTTCAAACATTAAAATGTAAATAGGAAATTAACTAACACCAGCACTGGGCTGCTCCAGGCAAAGCCCTGTCCGAAACGGAGGCAGGGTGCCAGTGGTGAGCAGACACGGAGCGTGAAGAAGAGATGCTGTTTCTGGATCTCAGCAGGTGCCTGTGTAGCTGGCAGCCCTTCTCTCCAAGGCCAAGGTGAGACGTGACCAAGCCAAGAGGCCAGTGAGCCATGCGCCATCTGCCTCCCGCAGGACACGGGCAGCGGATTCCCCCTGCAGCTGCCGGTGACACAGAGAAGCCACAGTCAGTGTTCTGGAAGCATCGCTGCTGCCTGCTCTGACCTGAGCTGCCTGGCTTCAGAGCCCCAAGGAGACACCTCAGGCTGTCTTGACCCTCATCAAGATGATGTTCAGCTGCCGTGACTTGTGCTCCAGATTCGGAGTGCGGAGAACTGTGAGTGAACCCAGCACATGGGCTCTGTCTTGGAAAGAGGAGACGCAGCAACAGCCATTTCTCCAGGCTAAAATATATTAATGTTTGCAGCACACGAATCATACGTAGATATGTAATCTCCACCTTTTGCATTTGTTCTATTTCTCTGTCCTTGTCCCTTGCTCTTTGCACTTGCTCCCAAGCAAGGGAGTCAAAACTGTAAAGAACGACTCAAGGTGTCTATGAACACAGAATTAACAAAATAAGCAGGCCTGTTATGCAAAGCGGCTACTCGGTAATCAGCCACAAGATGATATTTGTGAATCATGCTATAAAGAATCATGCTGTACAGTCTCATGTCACTGGATCTTTGGCTCTATTGAGCCCAGGTCCAGTAGTCTGACTGCCATCCTACTTTTATCTAGACCAAGAACAAAGGAACTGCACATTACAGCCTATCTGTCTGACTGTTTTTCATTGTATATGTTTTCTCTGTCCAACAAGTGATTGGCTTGCTTCCTTTTAAAGCCTGCAGTCAGCTTTAATCTACTTAGCTGGGATTAATAAGAGATTTGTTAAAGATTTAAAGGTTTTACACACTTTGCTTACAAATGTTGTTATCTAAAACCATCCGGCAATAAGCCCCACGCAGACAAGCCATTGTTAATGTCAGGGACATCCATCAGGTGTGCTCAGGCTGGTAACGCGATGCTGATGGCCAGTGCCGGCAGCCTGATGCCCTCATGGGCCAGCTCAGAAAGCAGCGCTCGGACCTTTGCCTGCACCGTGCCCTGCTGTGCAAAGCTGGGCAGGAAAGGGGGACAAAGCTGGCAGCTCAGAACGTGGGTCACAACATGGGCATCAACAGCACTCACTGTCACGGAGCTCAGAGCTGGCAGGAGTGGAACACCAGAGCATCTGTCACACCCCGGTGCACTGCTCGCTGCCATATGCCTTACCAGGAGGTGCGAGGAGGGACTGGAGTGCTGCTGGTTACCTGTTACTGCATCCCACTGCTTAAAACAGCACTGTGACTTGAGGAATTGAAGGTGGCAGAGGTGACGTGATTCTTTAACACAAGGACTCTACATTGGGTGTGGGAACTCTCCTTGGTGGAAATTACACCAGGTGATGTTAGTAGGTACATGGCTAACCTGTGCTCTGCCCTGTGCGGAGAAGCCTGAGCTCACAAGTCTGCTGGATGAGTGTTTCAGACACTTGCCTCCATCGCAGGACAGAAAGTGAGAAGTGCAGAGAACGGCTGGGGAGGTCTGGAAGAGGAACCTGCAGGTGGGAACCGCGGCGGCTGTGCAGGAGGACACGGGGAGAAGCAGCAGGGTCTGGGGGGCTGCGCGCCGCTCGGCTGGCAAACCCACCACCTCAATAAACACAGGCAGTGAATGAGTGACACTGTGTGAGGGATTCCCCACGCTACTGCCCTTGTTACTTGACCTACAATGACCAGAAAATCTCGTCTGGTGGACACAGACGTTTCAGTGCATATGCCAGGTAAGTTTTCACTCTCCCTCCCTAAAGAAGCTGTTTCATCCCTAAATACAGAGTTCAGGACAGAGCTCGCCAGCCCTCAGTGCAGCACCAAAAGCAAAAGAGAACATTCATGAGTTTTGGTGGTTTTATAAAAATACCAAAAAGCAACCTGTAGCTAGAAGGGCCTGGCACTGCTGCTCCCCAGAACACCCGCTGCTCCGCAGAGCACCCACCGTCACAGTGACACCCCAGTCACACCTGCAGCCCCAGCCCAGCCCTTTGCTCTGCGCAGGTGCCAGGTCAAGGCACCAAACTGAGCCGTCAGAAGCAAAAGCTGCTTTGGGCTCTGGATGTGCTGCTGCCTCTCACTTATTGAGACAGAAGACGTGCTGGTTTTGCCTTCCTTGCACCTCGTGCAGAGGGTCCTTTTGTATTTCCACACCAGGACGCCCACAGCCATGGGTACAGGCAGAGTTTATAGTTCAGTGCATTGCACTGGAGATGTTTAGTAACATGCAAAGACTCATGTTATTTTGAAACTGATCGCAAGTGAGAGATTCATCAGTTCAGACAGTAACAACAAAAACTCGTTTTGAAACTAGAGAGAGAAACACATACAGTTTTTACAACTGAAACGCATATTCTCAAGAAAACCAAATGACATTTTCTTCCCCACAAGCCCTTTCAGGAACCTCCCAGAGCTCAGGAAGGCTGACGCCGAGCTGCCCTGACCCCTGGGCTCACCCACCTTGCTGCTCCTCACTTGACACTGCTCGGGCAAGCTGTGATCACCACCGCGGCCACACCATGGGCATTGCCATGGGCACTGCCACAATTGCACCGTGGCCACACCATGGGCACCACTACAGGTGCTGCCACAATCACACACTGCAGCCACACCACGGGCACCGCCATGCCACAGCTTCCCACGTGCCAGTCCTGGTATCGCTCACCCTCGCCCTGCACAGGCAGTTCAGAGCAGTGGTGTGTGTCCCCATACAAACAGCCTACCTGCGTTCTCCTGCAGCGCCTGATCTCCGAACACACAGAGAAGAGGAAAAGAAAAGGAAAAGTCTTGACTCCATATCTTCCAGAGACCTTCTCGGTGCTGAAGCTGAAGGCTGCCGGCTCCGGGCAGGAGTCCCCAGGTGTCTCTGGTGCCACTGCCAGCCCTGCGGTGACCGTGCGGCTCCCCGAAGGTCGGGTGCGGGTCTCTCACTCGGGCACAGTTTGGCCGTGGTGCACTGCAGATCAGCAGAAATCCCTGTGGCTGCCGGAGCTCCGAGCGCAGCTCCTGATGCGCCCGGGGACCGGCGGGGACCGGGGGCTCGGGCTGAGCCCTGCTCGGGGCTCCCGCACCCACACCAGCCCAGCGCCACTGGAGAAGTTCGGAGGGGGCAGGTGGGGGCTTGGCAGAGGGAGAAACACAAAATAAACCAAGGGGACAGGGTGGGAAGGGGGATTGTTTCTCATTAACGAGCATTTGAGCTGCTGATCTCCAGGAAGACGTTGAAAAGAAAGCGCAGAGCCCTCCTGGCAGGGCAGCCAGCCCAGCTGCCCTCCCCGCATCTCACTTTTTATAAATTCTGGGAAACACTTTTAGACAGACACTGGCACTCATAAATTATACAACTCATTTACATATTCCAGTCATGAGACATTATGCAAATGTGACCTGATTTGCATAATGGATTCCTCTCGTCGCTTCACTTGCTTCATGCTTTTAAAAAAACAAAATGAAATAAAATGAAAGCAGGAGAAGGTGAAAGCAGCAAGCTCCCAGCGATGTCGCGTCTCCTCCCAGCCACACCGTCACTCACCCCCACTTGCGGCAGAGATTGGGGCGAGGGAGAGCGAAAGCAAAACAACAAAGCCCTCACACACGTTATTTGTCTCATAATTACAAGGAACTAACTTTCCCCTGATTGAGATGCTTCACCCCAAGCGACGTATCTGAGCCAATTAAGGAACCGAACAGGAGCTCCGGAGCACAGGACTGTGACAGACAGCAGCCCTGCGGGTTCTGGGGTGGGGGCCCGGGGTGCGGGACCCGCAGGGGCTGGTCCCTCCGTGCTGCCATGAGCCTTTTCAGGGGGAGCAGATTCCTTTGGGGGAACGGCTCTATTTGGGGGTGACAGCTCCCTCTGGGGTGAACAGCTCCACGTGGGGCGAACAGCTCCCCTGCCTGAACTTGGACAGAGCTCGTCTTCCTGGAGGGAGGAGGGAGAGGCGAGGGGAGGGGGATGCCGTGATTGTTTATAGCAAAATATTGCCGCGACATGTGGGGAGGACGAGGCGGGAGTGCCAGCCGCCCCCAGCTGCACTCCAACAGGCAGCTGTCCGTCTGTCCGTCCCCGTTGGTGCTGGCTGGGCTGCGGGCTCGTCCCTGCCCCCCTGCACCAGCGAGCGCAGAGCTGTGCCAGGCGGCTGGCGTCCCTACCCTGTGGGAAAAGTTAACTGTAATTCTTCAGCTTTTAAAATCAATTAACCCGTGTGTTAATTAACGTCAAGTCGACGGGAGGAGGAGGAGGAGGGGAGAGCAGGAGGGAGGAGGGAGGAAAGAGCTGCAAGGGCGGATGGCAGAGGAGCTGGCACGGTGCCATCCATTCAGTGGCAACGCCACGGCTCTGCGCGCGGCAGCGGGTATATGTTACGGGGGCCCCGAGCGCGGGCCAGACAGCGCGGGAGAGCCCAGGGAGATTATCCAGAGCCAGGAGCACACGGCCGGCAGCACCGCAGCAGTGCCAGGATTACAGAGCGGGCTCCACCGCCAGCCCTTCCTCAGACAGACGCCGTGGGCTCCCCTGCCAGTGCCGCGCAACTCGGACTTTCTGCACTTTTTCCCCCCTTCAAACGTCATTCTGCCGCAGTGGAGCCAGCACAACGGATGCTTTCACACCCTGCGAGACAAAGGCCGTCGTCTCCGCCATGACACCGCTCCGTTCCGAGCCGAGGCCGGCATCTTGGAGTCTTTAAAAATAAAGGGCAAAGGGAAATAAGAACAATAAAAACGGCAACAGAAAAAAACCTCAACAGCAAACCCCTTGTGCCCGTTCTCCATGCCAGGGGCAACACGGGCATCTGTCGCAGCAGAAGGCGTTTGCGTGCGGCTTTTTTTTTTTTTTTTGCCTTTTTTTTTTCCCCCGCAAGCTGTTGGCGTGTTTGCCATTCAGGTTCGTTTACAATTAACTTCAAAAAAAAAAAACAAAACCAACCACACCCAGCCCAGTCAACAACAAACAAAAGGGAGCAGCCGACATGGAAATGCCATAAGAAGCTGCAAGAATGTGAGCTGCAGATGGTGCCATTTGCCATTCGGACAACCCCAGGGAAAGGTGCCAATTCGGCAGCTCGGGAGAGACTCCGAGATGGGAGCGTGAAGGTCTCGGAACAGCACAGCGAAGGAGGGAAGGAAGGAATACCGCTCTTATAGGGCAGGATCACAGCTGCATACAGCCTCTGCTGGGAGGAGAGGGAATATTTATTGCTGTAGCAAGAGATCCTGTGTATGCACATCGCACACAGAGCAGTGTGCATGGACACACACGCACACACGCACAAAAAGCCTCAGATCACTGCAGATTAGGTGTGTGAGCGTGGGGTGTATGATGGAGCCGTGCGTGTGCCGCTGTGCACGCACACGTCTGCATGGGGATGTCTGTGTGTGTGCACGCGTGTCGTATACACACACACATGCAGGGAGATGCATGTTTGTGTGCTTGGGTGAGAGAGAAAGACGGAGTGAGAAAGACACAGACACACACACTCACCCAACGTCAGTATACATCCCACTTTTTGACCTAGGTATACACAGAAGACAAAATAAAAATCATACTCCAGCAGCAAGCAGGCAGGCAGAGATTTATCTACATTCACTGCTATCACCAGGGAGATGAATGGGGCCGATCTGAAGCCCTTCACAAGATCCACTATGGGAGTGAAGGAGGAGGAGGGATGCCACACAGACATGCACAAACTTGAAGACAGAGCTTTGGAAGGTGCTCCTCGTGCCGCCCAGGTGGCTCTCGGAGGGCAGCGAGCGCGGGGCTGGGGCGTCAAGGGACAGCGGCTACTCACGGTCTGCGCTGCCGAGGATCCTGGAGTGTGCTGTTGGCACCGGGCGCTCAGCCAGCGACGGGCACTGGAAACAAAAGGGAGACACAAAAAATAAAGTCGTACAATGGGAATATTAATTGCCTCTCTTGTGGATTTTACAAAACATACAAAATGTTTTCTTTTTGCTTGTGGGTTTTTTTGGTGTGTTTTTTTNGCGCGCTTTCCGTCTGTATGGAAAATATTAGCATGGGATTTACAGCCCAGCTACAGGGCTCAGGATTAACAGCGCTGGCATCTTTTGGGCATATTTTTTCTTTTAATGAATGAGCTTTCGCTGTTAATGAGGAATAATCGTTTGGCTAATGAGCTTTGAAACATTAAGAGAAAAGAGTTTTTTTTTCCCGTTAATCGCCCTGGTGCAACCGCACGGATGGATTACAAAAGACAGCAGTAGGAACGCAGTACAAAGGGGGGGAAATGTCTCCTGGAGTGGGATAAATGCAGAGATGGGTGATGCGTTCCTGCATCTCCCCGTCCTTCTCTCTTGTACTCTCTCTCTGCCAACTGCTCTGGGTTTCCATAACTCCGCAATCAAAGTGGATGCTCAGGAAAGATTATTATAGTCAAACAGCGAAGCGCCGGCTGTTAACGTCTCCAGTGTTTAATCATCATACAGTAGAATGGTTTTATGCATATTTCATTTGCATATCATTAAACCGCGCTAGCGCGGGACATTCAGAGCTGGAGAGGTACAAAGTTGGGGGGAAGAGGGAGCGCGAGAGAGGGAGGAAGGTCCCTGTGATGCCTATCTTCAAACCAGGGACTTGTTCCATCATCTGTCTTCTACTTTTACTAAAATCACGGTGACTTGGAAACCTTTGAGGTTGGATATAACCTTGGATTCTTCTAATTCCAGCAGAGTGATGTATTAGAGAGGGGGAAATGATGCTGCACTAGACATTTAAAGGAATATAAGCTCCAGTGGAATGGAAATAGGAGCTCTTTGGGGAACGAACTGGCAGAGCCAGCCACAGCTTCGACAGCCACCACACCGCTGGTTTAACACTAGTAAAGGATATCAGAGTAATACAAAAGAAATGAAGACAACATATACATTAAGATGGGGATTATATTTCTCTACTCTTTTTTCTTTTCCCTTTTGAAGGTACAAAGAAGGATGGAACCAGCGGTAATTTACACACTAATTACCGAACAGCTGCCTCTTTTTGTGTTTGTTTTTCTTCTCTCTTTATTTTGGATAGGGGTGTTGTCACCGCTGGAGTGATTAATCAATTATTTGGTAGCTCAGATCCTTCTCCACTGGCACTGATCAGGAAGAGAAGGTGGTGATTGTAGGGGGAGGAACACAGTGGGCTCTTTGTAGATCTTAGACATGCACAACATATTAATTGGGGTCTTTATAAAGCTCCCTCAATAGACTGTTTCTTTCCTGGAAAAACAGCAGCTGGTTACCCACTGTTGGCGACTCTTCAAATATCAGTTTTTCACTGGGGGCAGTTCTGTCACTGTTTGTTGTTGTGCTTTATATTTTTTCTCAGCGGAGGGGTCTGCGTGCACGATGCTATCACTGCCCACCGCTTCCGAAGGGCGGACAGACAGAATCAGTATTGAGACAATCTCTTGAGCTGAATGCGGAACTTTGCTTCAAAATGAAATGCTGTTTTATATTTAAATTCTCCTCCTTTCCCTCCCCCACTTTTCTTCTCCTCCAAGTCTTTGTCTTGGTTATGAATATTCAGATGAGCCATGATGTGATTACACTGTACAATTACTTGTGTCCATGGTGGTGGCGAAGGCACTGAGGAAAGACAGAGCCAGCCGAGCTTGGAGCTCATTTGGGGTTTGTTTTCTCTGTATTTTTCCCCCCATCTCTGTAGCGCTGCAGCACATGCAGATGTCGCTGTTGTTCTTTATAAAGCCCTAATGATATGCAAAAGCATAACGACCCCATTTGGGTGCACAGCATCAATGAAATATTATTTGGGGGTTGAATCCTGACTGAAGGAATGTCCACATAAATTATTTTTATTTAAATGAGTTGAAGAGGTGGTGGTGAGGCAGAGGAAGTCACATGAATACATGCATAATGTTAACATGCAGAAAGGTTATCGTCAAGGAGAAGAGGGTCTTTTGCATTGTGCTTGGGACAAACAGGCTCATTAGGGAACAGCACAGCCCACCGCCTGATTTACTGATTTATCATTGCTCACGCTTGCACCAGGGCACCAGGCACGCTCGCTGCCGGAGGCCGAGCGCGGGGGCTGGCTGTGCACATGGTGCCCAGTTTGCATCTGGAAATCTCCAGGCAGTGGGAGGGGGCAGGAGGAGAGGGACCAGAGGGAGACATGTCAGTGCCACAGAGCAAAGGAGAGCACATGGCAGCCAGGAGGTGGTCTCAGACACAGGCGCTTCCGGAGGGACAGAGCCCAGCACAGCACCCAGGGCCCAGCCACGTCCCCAGGGGGACAGGGGGACACAGGGCCGTGCTGCCGTTGGGCCCAGGGCCAACAGCACCTGGCCACCGAGCCAGCCAGGGACAGAGACCAGGAGCTGGCCAGGTCCTCTGGCATCCACTTTTCTCAGGATGTTATTACTGGACATGACAAGTACGCAGGCACAGAGGTGGCACCAGAACCTGCCCAAGGGAGGCTGTAAACAGACAGTGACCAGGTGTCCTCAGCAGGCCCTGTCTAGAGGGAGCACTGAGAGCCCCAGACAGGAATGTGCTCTGGTCTCTACCTGCCTCAGGACCAGTGTGCAGGGGCTGCGGTGACACAGCAGTCAGACACTGCTGCCCCGCGCTCCGTGCAGGCCCGACCACAGGCCCATGCAGCCACCGGCCGCCCCCGTGCCTCCTGCGACCCTGTCACACACCCTCTGCAAAGACACCTGAGACTGAGCAGAAAGCAACAGCCTGCTCGTTCTAATCAAAACCAGGGCACCAGTGCTGCCTCTGGGCAATAATCCTAAACCAGGCTCTCTCTGTTTGCGGTTTCCAACAGCATGCAAAAATTCAGGACACAACGGATAACCCAATCACCAACCTAACTCAGAGGTTAGAAGTGGATGTCCTGTCCGTGACCACGCAGCCCTTTCAAAGGCGTGCCTAAGACATATTGCCATCCCAATGAAAAGGACCTTGGGTGCTAAAATCAACCTAGACCCACGTGAGCAGCCCAAAGCCAGTCTGCCCTAAGGAGCCAAGCAGCCACGATAAGCTGAAGTGAGTTCAGCCGATCACTTCCACCTTGTCCACCCCAGCTGATTGCTTCTTGACTCCAGAACCGCAGCACTGCTGGCCCAGAAGGTGCCGCTCAGCCTTGTCCCGTCTTTCTGGTCTCCAGCCTCACAGCAGCTCAGTACAGAGTCTGCCTGTCAAAGAACACATGGAGCCTGTGAATGTGGAACAACCAAAACAAACACCAAGTGACTCCATGCCCTGGTCATCACTTCAGGTCCTGAATCTTTCCATCCTGGTTTGCCTTGGCAGCACAGCAGGGACCTCAGCCTGAACTGTTGCTCGCTGAGAGCCCCGCTCGTCAGGGAGGGGAAGGGATTAATGGGGCAGGAGCCTTAACATGGATCAAGTGGGACGTGAGATGTGGAAGTGCAGAGCTGGGTGTGCAGTCACACTGCCCCCTGCCCACACTGAGGACAATCCGACCGCACAGCATGGCTGGGCAGTGCCCCCTCTGCCCGAGCAGGAGAGCAGCCAGTACCGTACAGGAGAGCATCCAGCACCAGGACTGGAGAGCATCCAGCGCCAGGACTGGAGAGCACACAGCACCAGGACAGGAGAGCATGCAGCACCAGGACTGGAGAACATCCAGCACCACGCAGGAGAGCATCCAGCACCAGGACAGGAGGAGGCCAAGGGCAGGAAAAGCCGAGAACCACCAAAAGAGTACCAGCAGTCTGCTCCTGCCCCAGATAACCCCTGGGAGGATGGAGTCCAGCAGCTCAGGACCAAAAGCCAGGTTAGAGTCACCCTTCTTGCAAGTGCTCCCATGGAGGAGGAGCAGAAAGGAGACCATGGGTGCAACAATGAGCACGGGGCTGCCGTCCGTGCAGCAGATCCGCAGGAGGCAGAGGAGGTGGCGATGCAGCGAGGGGTGGTGATGCTCCCTCTGCAATCCCCCGAAAGGCCGGCACCCTGCTCCGCAAACACTGACCTGCTCTGCGGGGCTGCCAGTTACAGCAGCTGCCGCCGCCTCCCAACGTGCACAGGTGGGAGATGTTACCTTCACGTTCCAAACGTTCCCTGATTACAAGTCTGTGAACAGCTGGAAGCAAATCTCCCCATAGAGGCTTTAGGAAGGGGCAGCTCTTGTAACTGTACAGGAACCATTGCTCTGCCTGTCAATTTACCAAATACCCTGAAGAAATTGCTATTTAGAAAAAGGAATTTCAAGCATTTATGGAAGATATTGCTATTCAAAAAACCAAAAGAATTGTTTTGCAAATAGTAGCACTGCTGAAGAGGGGAAAGAAGTACATCAGTCATTTGATATTACATATAAGCAGTTTATTAAAGAATTAAATATTTATAGACTATAAAGCAAGCAGGGCGATGAGTCGCAAACAGCTTGCTGAGAAGTATGTTATAAACAATGAGTCTGTCAGTGACTAATAAAGTACGGAGAACACGAATGTTTTATAAAATCACCAAGCCAGCTATGAAACTCCAGAGCTGAGATGCTGCAGGACCCACCGAGGCTCCTGCTGCAACGTGAGCCCGGAGCCAACGTAGGAGGGACAGTCTCTGCTGGGATATGTGGAGTGCAGACACATGCTGAGCACTCGTGGGAACGCACATGATTCAATGCCTTAGAGAGACTTAATTTTTCACATTATTTTAAACAGAGATCTATTATAGGAAGTTCAGGAATTTTCAAGAGTTCAAGACACTTCCCTCTTCAGTTTTCACTGTGTCTGATCTTAGATTTAAAACAAAATTATAATCCGTGATTCAGACTGAAATTCCTCTCTCTGCAAAGCCCTCTCCTTCCCCCACAAAAAGAAAAGCCTTGGACAGCCCAGCTACCAGCTTCCCTGTTCTGAGCAATCCTCCAGACTGACTCAAGGGCTCCAGCCTGACCAGGTTTGGGGGAAAGCAGCTCTCTCCTTCACAGAGCTGGCACATTTACAAAGGACAGCTGAGATTTGCAGAGGCTGAGGAACAAACAGATCTCAGCCCATGAGGACAGGAACATCTTTGTGTTCGCAGGCACTGGAGAAACGGTGGCTGACAATAAAAGTATGCAGTTTTTCCTATGTGAAAAGGACAGGTCTCATTTTTCCACAGAATGTAGACATTAGTCACAGCAATTTGGGGGCTCATTGCTGTTTTATTACTAGCGGAGATGAAAGTGTCTCCAGATTATTTTTTATTTTTGTGAAGCCAGCCCAAGGCCTAGAAATTATTTCTAATGTAGGATGAGCTGACACCTTTGGTCATGTCACAGCTGATCCTGACAGCTGTCTCACAATTTCAGGTTTGGTGGGATGGCTGAAGCTTCCAAGCGGAAGTGACTCTAGACTCTAGAATTCATGCTCTTTGCCACCCACCTGCAGAGCCCCAGCCAGCACCAGTCCCTTCCCAGCCAGCACCAGTCCCTTCCCAGCCAGCACCAGTCCCTTCCCCAGCCAGCCCGCAGGGACCGTCTCCTCCAGGCAGCGAGCCAGTGCCGTGTCTGCGGGGGACGGAGGGGACACGGGAGCGTCAGCGGAGCCATCGCCTCCCTCCTCTCCTCAATTAAGTTCCTATGAAGGGCCATCTTTAATTAACACAGGAATAAGCAGGCTAAGAGATAACTGGAGTTGGTGAAGACAGATTCCATTTAGGATATAGAGAGAAACTTCATTTTGCTAGCTGTTCTTTCTGCAGTTAGACAAGGTGGTAGATTTTAATCATCTGAAATGTAATTAAGACAGATACTTTTTTACTGTTAAAATGCAGTAATTGTTCAAGCTTATTTGCCAGGAAGGGTATATCAGGCTAAATTTCGGTTTAAATAGCAACCTTCGTTGTCTTGTGTGGAAGTGATTACAGTTCAGATCTCACCAGACTTTTAGGCTGACACGGAATGTTTATAGAAAAGCACAGTCCAATCAAAGGCACAAACCCCATTAGTTCCAGACGAATTGTTTGAATGGTCCCTCTCTCAAGAGCCCAGAGCCCATTATCTTCAGGAGCGTCTCCAGCAAAGTGCGGTCGCTCCCCAAGAGCACAGAACCAGTCACACACGCTCCCCCATGCTGGCCACCAGTACCACCAAGGACTGAGCGCTGCCAGAGTCCTGCAGCACGACGCCCAAACCAAGACCAGATCCACTGAGCCTCACTGTTCTTTTCTCCGCGCTGCATTCTCTTTTCTTGCAGTCCAGCTCTCATCAGTCTCCATACCAGCACACACGACATTTTTACCCCTCAAATAGGTTTCTTTACCCAAGTTATTTTACCAAGTATTATTCTATCACTTTCCTTCCCTGCAATCCTAAAATCAGGAAAGACACTGCAACATCTTTAGGGCTACTGGTAGCAAGGGTCTTGCCCCATTTCGCAGACAAGCCGTTCGCAGGACACAATGGTCTGTTCTGGACCTGTCCTCATCTCTTGCTGAAGATTTCAGTACTGTGCTCATCTCCTTCTAGGTCAACCCCACTGGGCCATCAGGACACCTCTGAATGTGCCTTATACAAAGTAGATGCTATGCCATTCTCACAAATTCAGGTTTTAAATACAGCAAATATACACGTGCGTCATATATTTTGTTATATATGTTCCCTACTTACATTAAGATGGGTTTATTTTACTTTAATGGACTCTTTAAGGAACATTTGTCACCTTGGCAGCCTGCGAGTGAGGCGGCTGCTGCTGACGCGTCCCTCCTGCCCGCCCGGACAGACACACAGTCAGGCGATGCTCATGAGCGCCGGCTCAGGTCCCACAGAACCGTCACCTCCCACGGCCGCATGGAACGAGCATTTGCTGACGTGATGTATAGCTACTGTGCTGCCTGGCAGTTCAACGCCACAATCCTTCACCACCAAAAATAGCTGAGAGTCCACCTGGCATCCCTGTACCCCAGAGCAGCGAGTACCGAGGTCCTGCTCCCTTCAGCAGATGTCAGGCTGTGGTTTTACGGGGTTTGACCTAACGCACCTGTGTAACTCCAGGGATGAGGGGGATGTGCTGCTGTGCCCCCGCGGCAGCATCGCCCCGTGTCGGGTCTCTCCCGGATGCCTCTGGTCTGGCTCCCAGCGCTCCAGAGCCAGCACGAGGGGCAGGAGCCATCTCAGCGCTGGCAACATGGCAGGGATGGAACTCGCCCTTTAGCATGGTCAGTTCTCTCAGTTTAAACAGCTCCAGAAACCGCACCCTCAGTGTCTGAAGAAGGGGTCTACAGCAAAGACCGTGAATATCTAAACATTTACATTGCCAGGACAGAAATGAGCTAACCTGAAAAATGTACAACTGCAAGATAATAATTTCCACAACACCCGATTATTCCTTGGGTGGTATTGCTGCAAAGGCACTTGTGTTTGATCGTGTAAGATAGTTTTGAGTGTGTGTTTTGGTTTGGGTTTTTTGCTTTGTTTGTTTGGTTGGTTTTTGTTTTGTTTTGTTTGTTTGTTTGAATGAATTAGAAAGAACATTTGGCAGTGGACAGGCTACCTTGTAACTGCCTGCAGAGGTTTTTTTCTGCATCTCATTCAAAAGATCATGATTAAGGCAACTCCTGATTTATCCCAACTGACCATTTTCCTCAATTCCTGTTGTCTGGGATCGTCCCCTCGCTGAGGGCTGTGAGAGCCCCGAGCAGTCACGTTTGGCAGCAGAGCCCTGGCTGTGCTGGGATGGGGGGGTTCACGCGCAGTGGGACTGAGCGTTGGACCCCCCGCACAGCAGAGAACATGTGAGACCATTTTCCAACAGACAGTAACTCAATAAACATCCCTGAACTTGTCGTCTACAACAAACACAGTGTTATTATATAAAAGCTTCCAAATTGACAATGATCAATGTGCTTTTAGGAGCCATCAAAGATACATCACCTGTACTTACTGAAAGAAGAGAGACAATTTTAGAAGCTACTGTTAAAGTCCACTCCCCCTTCCTCCCTTTAAAACCAAACAAAAGCTTATAAAGAAGGGACAGAGGGCACAAGCAGTTCAGGTAACGCACACTTTCAGTCTCTCGACAGTCTTAACAAAATGCTGCTATGGTTTGGGATGCTGCTGTTCACCTTGCCACTGCGGTTTTAGAGGTTTCTATGTCCAGGTTTATGCCAGACTCATGAAATACAAGAGCAAAGGAACACGAGGGGTAAAGCAAATGTATGGTGAAAGGAAACACCTAAACCCTCGCTGCCCCCATGTTCTGACAGCGCATCTTCCTCTGGGAGCCGTGGGGACAGGAACACCATCGGGGCTGGGGTCAAGGACCTCAGATGGTGCTGCAGCGATTCTCCTTCTCCTCCTCGCCTTGCTGCCAGAAAAGAAGTTCCATGTGTCCATTTCTCCCTGCAACATTTACATTTAAATCTCTTATTTGGAACTGGAACTATATCAATGCCTATTACAGAAATAATCAAACTCCCCAAATGCCCTTTACTACCCCAAATAATTCTTTAAACTTAAAGATGCCCAGTTTTCACTAGTGTCTTGTGTCTTGAACCCTGGTGTATTTCACGTGTAGTCCAACATACAAGGTCAAGCTCGGCTTGTGCCACCTTGCCCTTGTCCCAGAACAAAGTAAGGGGTCAGCACAATTAACACATCTCAGCTTACAGGGATCTAAGGAGCCATCAGAAGTTGGTGCCACTTGCATCAGGCTGCTCAGGGTCACACCACAGGCCACTTAACCCCGGTACCCTTGGGGCCAAATATACAAATCACAGAAGGGTTTGGGTTGGAAGGGACCTTCAAAGGTCATCTAGTCCAACCCCTGCCACGAGCAGGGACAAAGTTGGCTTCTCCCTGCTGCCTCGCAAAAGGTGTCTCTGAGCATGTAATGCAAAATCACAGGAAGATTGAGGGTGGACAGGACCTCCAGACATCATCCGGTCCAACCCCCTGCCCAGGGCAGGTCTCCTCAGATGGGGTCGCTCATGTCAGTACACATTCAGCTGTGTTCCTGAAGATGACAACCAAAATCTACCTGTGAAACTGCTCACAACGTAAACAGTTATATTTAACTGGAGAACTCATATGTCTGCTAACACAGACAGACAGATGGACCAGAGAGCTTTCAAAAGAACCCCGGGGATCCAGAGACTTCAGGTTCTGGGCTGCTGATCTAATCGAGTTGCTATTTAAGCCATTAATTCTTAAACATAGAAGACAGATTATTCCCTTCCCCTTGGCAGCAGCTTCTTCATGTTTGAAAGCTGTTGTCGTATAAGTCTCCTCTACTGCTATCATAAAATCTGCACCTAAGAGCCAACCGAACAAGACAGAAAACAGTTTGGCATGCTGCCTTTTGTACTTCTGCTGATTCATCTTTTTAGAAGTATCACACAAGCAACCACTCTAGAAGCAATATTGCATTAGCACCAAAAGCTTTCCAAAGTTGATTCCTAGCCTCCATTTACTTTCATAAATAAATGCAGAGAATCAGGTTGTTATCTTATTACCAAACACCATGAAAGACTGGACCCAAATAGCACTTCCCGTCTAGCAAAGCCTCCCACAGTTTTGTTTGTGCCTATAGAAATAACGTGCTCTGTTTGCACAAGCACGCTGACCCTACCTGCTCTTAAGGGGAGAGACCGGGTCCTAACGAGTCCGACCCTTTGTCGTTCATGGTCAACAGATGCTCTTGAACAACAACAGGCCAGGTGGTAATCTCATCTGGTCTGCAGCAAAAAAACAGCATAAGACACATCAAGATTTTGCACTGAATTTCTGTGGCGAGTAAGTAGCTATCGCCAGTAGGACAGCAGCTTGTGACGTTAAGCACAGGTTTACGTCTGAGAACGGAGAAAGCAGACTGCAGAACAATGGCGTCTGGCCTGGCTTTACCAACATGCAATAAAATATCTTCCTCCTGTACCACATAATGGAGCAAATGGCACATTGCCATTAAAGACAGTCTTGTCCATCTGCTAGAGGTCACAAGGCTTGGATCCTACTCTGAGCTCTGTCATACGTTTCCTTCGTGACCTGCATCTACCACAAAAGGGTTTAGGGAACAGCAAAGAACTCAAGTAAAATTGGAATATTTATCAGCCACTTAATGTAAGTACATAGAGGCCCAGATTCTTCAGTGCATTTTAAAAATCCAAGGAAAGGTGGAAGAAATTATAAATAAGGAAAATAACACAAATTCATCATCTCAGAAGGGAGGATGAATGACTAGCCAGTAGACACTAGTGCCAGGAACTCAGCAAGTGCGAGGGATCAGCGGGGATGCACCGTCCAGCATCCCGAACGCAGCAGCTGAGCTCGCTGGGGAGGACGCTGGGACGTGGCTGGATCCAAGCACCGTGCCAGATGGCTCCTCTCCTGCTGCTGCTGGAGACAGAACACGGGACTGGATGGGCCACGCAGGGCATTTCTTCTGTTTTTTCCGGTTTTAGAAGTGAATAATATGGCAGACCTGTTCACAAAGTTACCCTTCCTAAATCCTCACTAACCTCTCAGGGGTCACTGTGAGCAGCAGGACGTGCTGAGGGTGCTCACAGCCCAGGGGCTCTGGCTGCTGCCAGGAGCTCTAGGACCCCGTTTCACCGCGGCGCTGGCGCCCCGGCCACGCTGCGAGCGGCGCTGCTGCCAGGGCCGGCGACAGCCCGGGTGTGTGCTCAGCGGCACCGGGTCTGTGCTCGCTCCTCTGCCTCCCTGCAGCCTGGCCGTGCCTGTCTGCATCCCAGACAGAGTCCTTCCGATCCTGTTCCTGCCTCGGGACCATCCCACGCCGCCAGCAGACGCTGCTGCCGCGGTCTCTCGCCTCTGCTCTGTCCCGGTGACCCCCAGCCCACCCGCCCCCTGCACTGGCCAGGACATCTCCAGGATGCTGATCTCCTTTCAGAGGCCACCAGCACGCACAGCCTGCACCTCCCACCACAGCTCTGTCTTGCTCTTCCCCTATCCACATACCCTCAGGTTCCCCCATTGCTGTGTTATGGTTCCATCAGATGGCAAACTTTCCTGAGCGCAAGCACCGCGCACACCTGGAGCACCCAGCGAGGGGGACGGTCCCACCACATCAGACCTGCACGCTGCTCCAGCCTGTCCGCTGGGAGAACTCCCTCTGCGCGACATCCCCTCCATCCCCACGGATCATTGTTTTAATTTAAAGGGGTTTTTAAAGGATGTGATTTTAATGAGTGCAAGGCTCAGGCCAGAAATACTGTATTTCTTTCTCCTGAATGATGGAGTAGGCACTTGGACTCTCTGCATTGATTTCTAATCTGCCATTTCATACTCTTGACAGTGAGCCCTGGAAACCAGGTTCCTTTGGCTGCACCGGGAAATTTTCCATAAATAACAGTAGCTGAGCCTGGTCAGGCCAAAAGGGAGGACCTGAATGCCAGAGTCACAACTTCACTCTGCCTACAGCTCTTCACAACAGCCGACAGGGGTAATAATAATAATAATAGCAATGAGAGAAGATGTGTACGGACTTCCATAAGAAGGAACTCAAAGTGGAGCTCTGCTCCTTGGGACACACACAGGTCCCCCCTTCCCAGGGAGGCCAGAATGGTTGAGAGGCTGGGAATTAAAGTGGCCTGAACGTGCTGATCAGAAACGCAGATTGATGGGGACACCATGAGCAGACTCGTTCTTAGACACACTGCTGAGCACACGTGGTTTGCTCACATTCGCCCTGTGCTGGGCGGTAAAGCCTGTTCTTGTTTCCTAAGAGCCCATCTTCCAGAAAACCCCCCAACACAGCACGCTGCATTCTGCAAACGCTGCAGCAACTACACTCCCTCCTATCAAACCTCGGGTTACGTTTCTGATGAAGAACACCTAGAATTAAAGTCACAAAAATCTTCCTTTCCCAGATGAAAGGAGACCTTGATTATTTGCTGTGATATGGCAAAGCCTGGGTTTTTTTTCAGGCACTTCTGGTTCCGAGGTCAGGAAACATCCTCTCCTGTTAAATACAGACACCCTAGAGATGTGATCCCCGTGTGCAGGGATGAGCCCAGCACACACACCGGCATCGCTGCGGGGGCTCCGACCTCGCACCACCCACTGCTGTCACCCATGTGGAGCCAGAAATGTTCTTCAGATTCATCCGCTGCTGTAAAGTCAGAGCTGTAAAGTCAGATCTCTTCCTCCTTTAAATGTGACTAGCTATTTACTCCCTAACAATTCTGCTTCAGAGCTGATTTAGCATTTTTATTGGAATGTGAAAGCTCTTAAAAGAAGAAAAAAATCTAATCAGGCAGAAGAGATAGAAAACTTGCTGAATTTTTTCTCCCCCCTTTGCACCCCTTCAATCCTATCAAAAGCACATCTTCCATTCATTGCTTCCCGATGTCATTATGACAAGCGGCTACAAATCAATAGCAGCAGCAAAGGCAGGCCGAGCCGCACTCACCAAGTGATAAAGATTCACTCTCAACCCCGATTTGCTAATAGCACATAATAGCAGCCATTGGCGCCCCGCATTAAATCATACATTTCACTCTGCGTTTATTATGGGATTTTTAAAACTCCTCACCAAATTGGATTTTCTCGACGGTCTCTAATTTCCACATTTATCATTTAAAATTAAACTCCTTTGTGGGGAGGGGGTTGGGAAAACGGGAAGGAAGAGCGAAGCCATGCACTTCTGTATTTTCCTCTTTCTTTTTTATGAAAACCCATAAATAATCCCAGGTATCATTGCCATCAGCCCTGAAGTTTTATATATATAAAATACCAGAACTTAGGATAGAATAGCTTAGAGACTCACCTTACCTTCATGCAGCCCTGCTAAAGAAGAGGAAATTAAAGAGGAAAACAGATTTAAAATACAAAATAGTCAACAAAGTAAGGTGGTATGAAAAGCATTATAGAAAACTACTGTGGATCTCCTTGGTTGGAAGAGATAAGTAGCAAGGAAAAGATGGACAAAAGAATTTTAAAAACCCGACAAAACACACACAAATAAAACCTGATTGTCTTTTTTCACAGCAAATTCATTTGGCAAATAAAGTGAAAAACTTAACAAACTAATCTTTTAAAGAAGATTTTTCTTAGAACTCATTTCTTTGTGATCAGGACCAACAAAGAACGGTGAGACACGTGAAACCATTGTCCTCTGAAATTTCTGATTTCAGCCCATGCATCCCACCTGTGCCACCGCGCGAGGCTGCTGAGCGGACAGCGACGTGCGACAGCATCTGCGGGGGCACACACACAGTTCTCAGCCACCGGGCTCCGGGTACCAAGAGGCAGAGACGTGGGTGCACGCGCTCTGGAGGAGCCAGGGGACTGGGGCCCTGGGGCTGTGGCCGCACAGACCGTGGGCTGAGCAGCCCAGCTGGGACCAGTCGCATGGCTGCGGCAGACGGGACACGGTCTCTTGCCCACTGGTGCCCATCAGCTGGGGTTTCACAGCTGAGGTCAGTGTGATCCCACGGTGCTGCCCAGGAGTGCAGCCCTGGTGACAGCCCAGTGCAGATGCCAGCTGGCCGCTGGTCACCGTGGGCAGGCGGCTGTGCCATGGGCTGCGTTTGCTTCAGCCGCTGCCCCAACCAGAGGAAACCTCTTGCCCGGAGGACCTGCCCATGACCGCAGTGCGAGACTCTGCCGGGCAGGCTCTCGGAGAACCTACTGACAGATCCACGATCTGAGCAACCAGAGGGCTGTGCCAGGACAGAAGTGACCAGGGAACACTCTGCCCCTCCTGCCCGGCCCACTGCCAGGACGAGACACTTGCTCAGAGGACACGGGTGACAGTTCCTGCCCACACCAAGCACAGCATCAAGCAGCATGCAGGTCCCAGAAGCACCACACCTTAACACATGAACCTCAGTCTGTTGTGAACAAAGGCCAGTGAGTTGTGGAACAGCAGGTGATGTGGTCATGTACGGTGGGTTCAGCTTTCACTGCTCGTGACTTCCAGCCATGAGATATGAACCCAATCTAACATCCAGTTAGTACAATCGCCCCAATTCACAAACTACTAAGCAGTTTAACCAGGACTCTGCTTAAAATGACTTGAAGATTTTTGTTCTGGTAAGTTTTGGTTTCAGTAAAGAGTTCTTGGTAATAAAATTCCTCATAAGGTCTTGCCAGTTCAGCTGCCATGTATCAGCCACATCACAGGCAACACTCCAACAGCTTCTGGCCTTTCTGCAATTGCATCCATGCCATTCTGAATCCCAGCTGAACAAAGGGGCACCTTCTGTTTTACTCTGAATTTACTTGCTCTTAAAACTTACAGCAAGTCACAGAATTCCAGAGCCTCTCCTTTGAGCTGCTGCCCGTTACCCCCAGCACCCGCAGTACCAGCAAAGGCTGACAAGCGTGAACACTCCTGAGAATTCGTCACCTCGCACAAAGCAAAAGAACATCCTAGTGTGTTTTTTCCCTCCTTGAAAGTGTCAGTAACTTTCAAGAAATACAATGGTTCCAGGTACTGAACCTGAGTATTGGCACCACTCGATTTAATGAGTCACAAATTGGATCCCTGGTACCTTCATCTACAGTCAGAACATGAATTTGGCCAATGCAAAACTGAATCACAACATTCTTTCACTAGAGATATGTGTTTAAAGTTAGAACATCAGTAAGAGTTAATCTAGGAACAGAGCATAGGGAAAGAATGTAATATTTCAGGTTGAGCCTTTTTACTTCACTCATCCCATACAGCAAAGGGCAAAGCCTCAGCAAGGTCAGACATCTCACTTCACGTGAGTAATTTAAGGATGCGCTGGGGTCCCATTTCTTTTTCTTCCCCTGTCCACTTTTCTGTGGCCTCGCCAATTCCGTTTGAGGCTTTGTGCTGGCGGCTTTGTGCTGGCATTTCTTCGCTGCTCAGTTTTGTACCTGTGTTCAGGCACACGAGCAGTCCCGGGGTGCTGATGACGGTGAACACCAACCCTTCCAACGCCTCCCACCCACAGTCACACATTTCTTACTGCTCCAGAATCCGAAACATCCGGTGGTTTATTGATCCACCTGATGATGCTTTGCCACTCACGTTTATCTTTTGCATTCTTCCCGACATCAGAGTGGGAAGCGCATGACACGTCACTCTCCAAGTGACCCCCAGGTCTGCCACAGCCCGGACTCCCGACAGCCACCCGCTGTCCTTCAGCCACCCCCAATCAGCCAAGTTCAGGTCCTGAAAACGCAGGAAATGCAAGACTGTTGTGTAGAGACATAGATTGGTTTAGTAGGTTTGCAACAGAAAAAAATAAACCACCCCGCAACAAAAAACATCAGAATCTTAATGGTCAAATCCAAAATGCAAACACGCTTTTAAAAATCCTCATGGTTTAAAAGACCTAAGGGTTGGTAAAAATGTAATACGGCAGAAACTCCCCCAAAATTACTTTTATCGCTATTGTACCACAGCAAGTAGAAGGTTTAGCCAAAACAAATAAACCAGGACTTGCGCAAACTGGCTTCTTTAGTTAGCACATTGTTCTCCCAGTTCTGGTATCCAGCTCTGCTGGCCTGTCCCCTTTGGGACAAATACACAAGACAACAGAAAGCAGAAGTTGTAAAATGTTTTTATTGTCCTACCTCATTTGAGGGCACACTGAAAACAGTCTCTCCTTGCAGCTTAGGAGCTCTGCGAGCTCTGGCACAAGCACGGCGGGTGCCGCAGCCCCACGGCTCCTGCTCACACCAGCACACTCGGCACTGCGCAACCTGCAGCGCTGAGCCCTAGCACACGAATAACCAGGTACCGGGGCTGCAGGGACGCTGAGATCCCGCGGCCCCTCCCGCGGAACCCGGCCAGTGGCGCTCGAGCTCACGCACCTTGGCCACAGCTGCGCCAGGAACTAGACACAGGACATTGTCAGCATCATGTCCTCAGCGTTATAATTTGTTTCTTTCATTCTGTCAGTGCTCAAACTTGTTGACCTTCCAATCATACTTGCCCTTTCTGTCCTCATCTTTGCTTTCAGGAAGGACAGCAGTTTTATTACAGGGAAATTGGGAGCGTTCTTAGTACAGTCATTTGTGTGAGGCAGTTCCTGCGTTACTGGTGTTGATCAAACAGTAACAGGGAGCCAGGACTCGGGTTAAGCAGCATTCCAACTTTGGGAATGCTGGAGGCCGAACAGAGGCACATTGGCCGAGCCATAAACAAATGTCTGCACACAGACAGCAGCTCTGCAAACGGACTGCCTGTGGGTTCCTGCTGGGCAAGCTGCAATACATTTGTAGGAAAGTGTAAAGAAGCTAACGCAACGTTGTTGCTTTCTGAGAAAGATGAGAAGTCAAACAACGTAAAGAATAGGGATAAAACGCATGAGTATCTACCAAAGCGATAGCTCCTGCAATGCATGAGTTTAAACCGATTCACTGCCGTCTCCCTGGTACAGAGGAGGGTGTTTTGTCAGTCTGCAATGGATGCTGAGGTTTGGCACTGGAAGGCAGCTGTTCCATGCTTCAAACCAAAGCTGCAAATGCCCTCAAACAGCTTAAAGACAGGCTTAATTTTAAAACATTCGTTTAAATGAGACAGACCTGCTTTTGACCAGTACAAAACTCAGATTCTGGCTAGAACATGGGTTATTTGTTGTTGTTAATTGTGTGAAAAGGTACCAGGCAATGAAGATCACCTGCATTTCCACATCCTACCTGCCAGCAAAAAGGTCTGAAAGGTCTCACCCAAGCGCCACGTTAACGCAGCACCCAAACGCCTGAGCGCTGGGAGCAGCGGCGTGTTACACAGCTGTACCCTGCACGGCCACCGCTGTCCCCTCCTGCCACCCGGGGAGGGACAGACCCTCTCACAGCAGCAACGCGCAGATAGAAATGGAGACCTGCACCTTTAAAGTTCTTAAGCACTAAATCACTGATGCAGAGCTGCAATTATATCAAGTTATTCTGCCAACACGAATCCTGGAGATACATATCCAAACCAGCAAAGCTGATTAGTAGTGTGGGAGCTCCCTGCGTGCTCCTTCAAAACACAATTAAAAAGAGTTTTATTGGGAGTAACACAGAGGTTATAGGGTCAGAAGAGTTTCCATTTCAAAAGGCAGCAGGATACAAACTAGCAGGAAGGGGAAAGTAAATTGCCTAGATTTTGTGCTAGAAATATCATGGATATTTAAGCAGCTGAGCCTCCATTTCTTAAGAAAATTTTATCCTGCCATTTCTAAGGAAAATAGAACAATCAGTGCAAAGACACTGTGGCAGTGTGATCTCTGAATGGTGAATAACTATTTTTCCACCTACAGCAAGTACAAATTCTGCCATCTTGCTTCAAACTTTGGGCTTCCACATCGATCCTTACGAAGAACAGATAATAATCATTTTGACTTTCTGCATTTTAAAACTTATTATGATTAAATGAGAAAAAATGTTTAAAAGTGTAGAGGAAGCTCCAACAAAGCCTTCTTGTCCAGTATTGCTTTAAGAAGTCAAGAATACAGTCTCCTAAGCCAACAAAAACCAGAAATGTCTCCCAGTGTTTACAGCTCCTTTTGTGGCCCAGCCTGCCTGTAGCAGCTACTTTCCTGTAGGCTTCACAGAAGAAAACTGCTTTTACCAGTTTATACATATATGTGCATATATTTATATATATATAACTGAAGCGACATGCAGAGTTTCTGTGAAACGTGGTTCTGCACAGACAAAAACTTGAAAGATTTACTTGGATATCACTCAGAGGAGAAGAGCTGTTGGATCTGACAGACGCCATCTAATACCAAATACAAAAAATTCCCCAACGTCCGTCAAAGCAGCATGCTTCATCTGAATGATAGATTGTGCTTGCGTTGTCAACCTGATTTGAGATTTCCAGAAGTTACTTGGCTCTCCTCAGATCACGGCAACGTTGTCTCCAGCTATCTGAAGACATCGGAAGGGTAAGATCTTTCCTCAATCGCGGTCAAACAATAGAACCGCCCAGCGCAGCCAGCGCCGGCCGGGTCTGCTGTCCGGGAAACCCACCCTAGGAACATCCTACATGCAGACAACGCAGTGCATGCTAACGAAGGGAAACCAGGAACATTCGGCAGGAAGTAATCCCGTAGTGAAAATGCTACTCGGCTTCTATATACGCTAATTATTTCATGAGATGCAAAAAATGTACATCTATGTGCCAGAACTAGCTTTCTAAAGAAAGGTTTCGTTTCAGTAATATTGATAAGCCTGAAATCAAACCAGGAAAAGCATGACATTCGCAGATAAGGCTGCAAACCCCATCCCGTGTCCCTCTCCACAGCCTGGCCATGCCCAGCCCATGCTCTGCTGCTCCCGGTGCCCGCGCGGGACCTGCCCGAGCTGCAACGCACCGACACCGAGCGCGACTCACAGCCCTTGCCCTCCATTTCTTGGAATTTGTCAGCCACAGTCAGACAAACTGGGGTTTGTACTTAATACCACAAACCTCACTCCTCAGCCCACAGCTCCGGCTGTTCTCACGCCTGCTTCCCGACCCGCGGCCTTTGGGAAACGGAATAAGAGGCAAAATGTTTACAGGAGACGGACTGGTCACAAACTGCGCCCTGCCAAAGCCTTGGTACCAACGTTCCTGTGCTCAGTCTTACCATCATCGAAGATCTTCACAAGTTTTCATTTTTAATCATACCAAATCAGCTTATTTTTCAGACCAGCTAATCAAGACACCCACACCCAGTGGATGTCAGCAGGGCAACATATTGTTTTTCACCCAGGGAGCAGAGCCCATTATAAATAACACTAAAACCTTTGTGAAGATGGCTGTCCTCTCCACAGCTTACAGCCTAGAGGCTTCATTATTGCATTGACCATAATTCAATTCATCCCTTCCTAAAAGGTCTATTTCTGCAGCCAACCCCCACCCTTGAAAATATGTCCAACTAATAATTTCCGATTAATGCAGTCAATTACTAACTCTCCCCCAGCCCCTCACTCGCTATCACCTGATTGGACCACAACAGAAAGGAAGCGGCAACTAACCAGGGAGGAACAGAGGTAGGGGTAAAATAGCAATAAAAAGTAATTACATAAAAATGCTAAACATATTACATCTGCTAGTTTGCTTAGCCCAGTGGGCTCAACAATTCCAGGTTTTTGCCATTGTCCATGCTCAGACAGACAAGAATAAGAGAAACAGGGAAAGGATCTTTCAATAAGATTATTAAATCAGTGCATGAAAAATAAGTCGTCATTACATTGCAAAAGGGAGAGAGAAACTCGCTGAAATTTCTTTCTGCAGATTTGCCTTTGTGATCTGCAAGGTGCTGTTCTCCTGCTTACACTCTGTTGCCCTGGCAACGTACTCCTGTAAAATAAAGATTATTAAAGCGCATATGATTATTTGGCCGCACAGTGAATGAGGCAGCCGCTTCTGAAATTCCTTATCAGAGAAATTCAATTTTAGCCCAAATTGTGTTTTCACTGCCTCTCAGCTTCTCCCTCCCCCCTGCAATACCAATAAAACCATCATCTCCCCAGCTGTACATGATATTTTGTCACTAACTCTTTCATGCCTTTCCTTTCCTATTCCAGGTTTTATTTTTATTCTGCCAAAGCAGAATGCTTCTCCCAGTTTGTAGGTGGTTTTCTTCCTTGCAGGTTTTTTCTGGCAGCTTTGGCCTTTTCTTCCCTGCACACACAGCATCATTCAGCAGCCTCTGCACAGGGGCAGCAGGGACGGACACGGGGCAGTGGAGTGGGGACGGACGTGTCCCTCGGGTCCCTGCCGGTGTGCCAGTGCCAGGTCCCTGGCTGGGGGCCCGGAGGATGCAGCCGAGTGTGGAGGGGCTGCTCGGGATGTCACACCCGCACACCCCCCTGCACACCAGGGGTGCCCTGCGGAGCTGTTGAGGCCTCGGCTGCCGTTAACCGCGAAGCACCGCGCGCGGGTGCTGCCCCTGTGCCCTCGGTGCCAGCAGCGGGTGACAAAGCGCAGCGAAGGGCAGACGCGCGTGTCCCAGCGCAGCGGGAGGGCCCGGCGGGTTCGGCCCGTCCGCAGCGCTGCGGGCCCGGCACAGCCCGAGGGGCCCCCCGCTCTCGCTCCCGCGCGGGCANAGGGCGGCGGCGGCCCGAGACGCCCCGTCCTGGGCAGCGCCGGGCGCTGCGGGTCAGGGATGGGAAAGGAGCAGGGGTGACAAGGGGTGACAAGGGGTGACAAGGGGTGACAAGGGGTGACGTCTGTCGCGTGGGAGCTGCACAAATTAACTCGAAATTCCGGGAACAGCCCCGCGCTGGCCGCGGCGGCACCTCTGTCCCGTCACCTGCCCCCAGCCCCGCTGCTGGTGGGAGCTTCTCTCGCCCTCCTGTAATTAAACAACTACGAACCACCGCAGCAGGTGACGGAAAACTCCAGAGGCGCGTGAGCCCGAGCCCGGGGCGGCGCCGCCTGGGTGGGTCCGTGGGTCCCCACTCGTGTCCCTGCTCCCTCCCACACCACTGGGCTGGAACTAAAACCATGGTAAATGCACCTGATTCACCACACACAAGGGATTCTGCTTCCGCAGGTGGTCTTAAAAAAATTACATCGACTCCAGAATGGAAACAAAATTGCTTCTTTTAATATTAAAGTTGTAATTGTTCCTATTTTTATTCATGTTTTGCAGCTGTGAGACTAAGCAACTAACAGCCTTTGTGCAACTATTAGTGGGCAACTGCAGTGCAGCCAGGATGACTGAAAACTCCTGAAGGCAGTACAGTAAAGATGAAAGTGCTTCTTAGAACTAACATATGTGCTTTATTTTTTAAAGATGGAACAGAGAGGAGGCACAATTACCCCAGATTTAGAAGATCCGAGTTCAAGCCCTGACCTACTGAAGCTTCCCACACCTCTGCTTCTCCTCCCCCTGTCTTAAAACTAGGGGAATAGCTGTTGCCTACCTTGCGGATAATTGCAAGGATAAATACCTCAGAGGCCGAGAGTTGGTTGATACAACACAAAAAACGCCTAATATTGCCGACACAACGTACCCCAAATCAGGCCTTCAGATTTCTCATACTCAGCAGAAGATAACTATGATTAATGGCATGAACAGGGTAGCAAAGGAGACCAAAAGGGGACGAGTGGATTTCAACAAAAACAGTGTGGTTCACCAAAGAAACACCTCTAAGGATTGCCCCTCCCTTTATTTTTCGTTTGAGTAGGTGTCATCCAACATGCCCTGAATAAACACAAATACCTCTCAAGAAGGAAAAAAAATAAAATAAAAAAGGCAACAGTTGAGTCCTATAAGCAGCACTAGACAGTTTTAGAAAATGCTCAGAGAGAGCGTGGGTCCCTGTACCAAACAATGCAGCTTCCTGGGGTCGTTAAAGAAGATTAAGCAGTTCCTGAACTGCGTCCTCCAGTTTGGCCACCATCCATCCACCTATGGTATCTCTTAAGACCATTGCCTCAACTAAAATACCAATTTGGTCACTTAATTCACTTATGGAGGGCTGCAGAAATACAAAAATGAATAGGTTCGGTAAAAAACCAAACTAACAAACCCACAACAGAAACACACCACCAAACCAAACAACAACCCAACCCAACCAACCCAAAACCTATAGTCATTTCTGAAGGCCTCAAACAACTCAATTCTTCTCATTTTAGAATGAAAAATACACAAAGATTCCAGTTCCAAAAAGCTAACGATCTAAGATAGTTAATACAAGAGGGCAAAAAAGCGTACGAGCAGTTGCACAGACTGGAGCAAAGGTCCCTGCCGTCGCTGTGGGGGTCTGACCACGGCCTGGGGCGGCAGCCCCGCAAAGAGCACGAGTGACAGGACAGCAGAGACCATCAGTCTCATGGCAGCTTCTAAGGGCTCCCTCTGTTTGTTGCCCAGAATTTCCCAAACCATGCACGGTATTGCCACACTTAAATTAAAGGACAGGGAAGAAAAAAACAATGGTAAACATTAGAAAAAGTGCAACAGCGATCATTCGTCTGTGTTTAAAAAGAAGGCAAGTGAAAGCAAATTTTCTCAGCTAACACCCAGGGCAGAAGCTGCCGCCCCCACGACCAGGGGTCAGTGGGTGCGCGGGGCGAGGCTGCGGGCACGGAGCCCCCGCCGCAGCGAGGGGCCAGCGTGGCGGCCGTGGCTGCACTGGCTGCCAACTGCGGCACCGGTGACACCCTCCTGCTGAGCCGGCTGTTGTCCCTCTCGGTGACACCTCGCACTGTTACTCAGAGCTAGTGAAAATGCCGCTTCTCTGTCCCAGGCTTTCCAAAAGACTAGAGTCCCAGAATGAGTGACAGAATTAAACAGCTTGCCAGGAGTAAGACAGGCACTCGTAACAGAGTATTTAGAAAATAAACTTTATCCCTTGTCTTTCTCAGATGAAATAAATTCAAGTTACAACTAAAGGTACAATGGGACAAAATTTCTGATAAGGATTACATTCTCGGGGGCGAGATTACCTGTCTTGGAGCACTTCTGGCTCACCTGGAGCAAATGATGTTAGCAGTCATAGTTTCTAGGAGCTAGGGATAAAAATAAGTCTTGGACAGACTGGGGAAACCATATCGCAGAAATAAGAGAACCTAAAGGATTTAGGGAAAACGGACAGTTGACTGTAAATTCCCTGAGTGCCTTTGTTTCTGGTGTCCGCATTTTTAAGGACACAGGAAAATTTGAGACAGTGCAGAGCCATAAAAATTATTTGAGAACTGGAATAACTGCCTCAGAACGAGAGACTTAAGGAGCTCAATCTGTTTAGTTTATTAAAAAGATCAAGAGATGGCTTGATTACGATGTATAAGTACCTTCAAAGGGAGAAAATACCAGGTCCTAAAGGGCTCTTTAATCTAGCTGAGAAAGGCATAACAAGAACCAATTGCTGGAAGCTGAAGCCAGACCAGTTTAAATTAGAAATAAGGCACAGTTTTATAGTGAGAACGATTAGACTTTAAAAAACCCTACCCTATCAAAGGAAGGAGGATTCTTCATCTTTTAATATCTTCAAATCAAGAAAGGATGTCTTTCAGTAAAGTAAGCTTGAGTTTAAAAAAAAAACTCAATACAAGGGTAATTGAGTGATATTTAATGACGTATCATAGGTAAGGAAAGCTCTAACATCTTCATTTGGAATGAAGGCTTGAAATCTGGCAGCATGAAGCTTTGGCAACAGGTTCGTGCCACTTGCACCATGCAAGAAAAAACTGCCTAGATCTGGTTATGTCCTTTGCCTGAGGGAAACAGGAGATTGCAGATGCCAACCAGAGTCCCAGCAGTTTAAAAAACAATACCGCTCTTCCTTACTTAGCACATCGCATCCTCTGAGAAGGCCTCGGCCACATCACCGGCTGCAGACACAACACCAGCCCCGGCTGGAACCCGGGCAGGTTGTCCCCAGGGTGGCAGTTTGTACCCTTGGCTGGGGATGGGTGTTCCTGGACACAGGTCTGACTGTTCAAACCAGGCCTGGGGACTCCCTGCAAAACCAGATCAATGCGGCAAACCAGCTGCCAGCGAGTGCGGCAGCACGTCCATCGCTAGGAGCCGCAACAAGAGACACAGCAAACCAGATTTACCATGTTATTTACCTGCACCACAGCTGTGGATTTAGATAAGGCTGAAATACACCCTGGTTTATATCAGGAAAAGCTCTTGTGCTTACATGACGACACAGGGAGTAGAGAACTCCACAGCAGCATTGCCTGGGTTTTTTTTTCAATACTTTATATGTTTACATCATATTCCTTCTTAAAAGGTTAATATCAGTCTGTAGGACTCTTTTTTGCGGAAGCACTTCTTTGCGCCATGGCCGTCATCCTCATCTTTCTCTGAACATCTAGATCAGCAGTCTCCAAACTTTTTGATCACACACCTCATCAGCACAAATACTTTGAGCATGCACCTCAATATAAACATATTTACTTATAAATAAAATACATGTAGTACTGAAGGATAAGGATTAAATAAATACCATTTTAAATTTTAAAAACTTATTTATTAACTATACAAAAATTATTTTCTTCCTGTACCCCAATGGATTGTCTTGCGCACCCCACCTTGGAGACTGCTGTTCTAGATCCACAAGGAACCTTTCAAGGACAACTGTCCTTCAAAATTCTTATAAAAAGTTATGTGCAATTGTCCCAGATCCCCTGAAGGGAAAGTGCCAAATTACTGAAGGCTGAGCATGCGGCCTTGGGGATGCGATCGGGGGAAATGACACCACTGCTTCACCAAGAGCTGAAATGGGGCAAAACCCGACTAAGCACCACCAACAGGTTTCCAGGAGCTGAGCAGTCCAGCGTGTTCTCAGGTAAGAATCTAATCAAAACCTGTGTTGTGACCATAGCACTGGCCCAGGAGCCCGTGATGGAGCAGATTGTGGAGAGAGGCTCAATAAATCCTCAGAAGTTCTTTTGTGCTGAGCACGATACAACACATGGAGCAGCGCCAAAGAAACACTTGGTGCTGGATGCCAAACCATCCGTCTGCTTCAGCTCTGGCAGCAGCCGGCTCCTGAGAGCAAGCTGCTGAAGGTGAATGGAATGGACCCCTTCCAAGGCCACCACTCGGGCTCATCACCAGCCAGAGCCTGCTGAACCAGTGCCAGGCAAGTAGGCGCAGCTCTCGTGGTTCCTGAGGTCGGCTCGGAGCCCGGGATGCCACCACGCAGGGACCTGGGAGCGGGAAAGCAGAGACAGCCAAGATCTCCTCTCCCCAGTTTCTCTGCAGACTGGTTCCAGGGACGCTCACAGGTGAAGGTGCCCATGGCCATGGGATGATTTATGAGGACGCATTGCTACGAGAACCGATGGAACTTCAGTTGAGAGAGGAGCCCATGCTCAGCATGACTGTACACCTGGGTTCTTACAAACCTGTGCATCAGTGAAGACGAGGGACAGCTGAAACACATGTCTGTTGTGCCAGGGTTTCAGTGCAGCCTGCGATGGTTGTTAGGCATACGACAATTTCCTTTTCAGGGCTGAACTGTTCTACATCTTCTAATCCAATTTCAGTTGACTCAGTCAATGGACTTTCCATCATTTCCTTCATACTCCTATCATGATGGGTCTCATAAATCTTGCTAATGGAGGATATTACCTGATATCTGAGATACATTTTCCTTCTTGTATTATGATCGCAATACATTTCATTTGCATTCCTTAGGCCCTGTCCAAAGCAATTCTTCTCTATGGTTTCTGTTTATACTCTTCATATGCTTGTGGACAAGTACAATACTCTTCATTTATTTTGCCAAGTTAAACATATCTAACTCTTTTCATATTTCTTCATAAATCATTACTTCTAGCCTTTAAACACAGCTTTAGTCAGAAAAATTATTTTAGAAATGGTGTTACCCAGGATCTGCATTTACTAATCTCACCGCAACTGTTCCATCATTTTTCTAGCTGCCAGTGCTTTACACTAATTCCACAATTTATATTTTTTGTCTGTGAGCTCTACATAGTAGCATGGGGAAAATCTTAGGTTTCTAGTGTCAACCTTACACATTTTCATCCTTCATATAATTCAGCTCCTTCTGAATTTACTGTTGCTATCTTGCACGCAAAAATTAATACAAAAATAATGGAGAAATTTACATACAATTTAACAGAGTTCTGTGACACTGTCACTATTTCTCTCTGTGCATGTAAAACAATATAATCCTTGATCAGAAGCTATTGGTAAGAATGTTTTATTCTTGGTGTGGCACCTACTGTATATTAGGTATTTCAAAACATCCTTCCTGTAAGTGCAAAACTCATGTTCTTTAGCATAACACAAGTAACTGGATGCTTTCAGTGGGTTTTGCATTACCGCAAGTAGACTTTAATTCTGCTGAAGACTCGCTAGCAGGATAACTCCAAACTTACAGGAACAACACACCTTAAACATGAAGTTGTTAAGTACCTAGAGCTGCCAGAATTTCCTGAGAAGAGCGAACGCCCGGCAGCTCCACTCGGAGCGAAGGTTCCCCAGCAGAGCTGCTCAGGCCTCACAAGATTTGGAGGTGTGAGGTTTGGCTCTTTTTAGTGGATAATGAGGCCCCGAAATTCCCTCTGACAGCCCCTCACACACACAAGTGACAAGGGGACAGCGTCCTGTCCCCGATGGGGTCTGCGGCCCCGGCTATCTCGGCCGTTTATTGCCCTCCAGATTCATTCTCAATGTTTTGCAAAAAACTGTAATGAATTTCTTTAACATAAAGGACACGTATTATACATAGAACTGGCTTTCTATTTATAGTAATCTTTTCCAAGTATCCTATTACCATCCCAGATTTGAAATGTCTTCATTACTTATGAATAGCCTATCTGCTGCTGTGTTTTTTCCCCTTTGTAAAGGCCCATTTATGAAATCAGTTCAGTAGCTCATCCATTTTAGATTACTGGTTGACTCTCCATTTAGTAATGATTTCTTTACTCTCCCTCTCCTATACACTATAAGCCATTTCTTATTTCTTTTTAGTTCTGTGCAGAAATTACTCAGCCTTTTTTAATACGGTCCCTCTCTCTACATTGTAAATAATCCTGAATATTCTGATTTTTGCCCTATTTCCTTTCATCATTTCAAGTAAAGGTGCCTTTGTACCATTGAATCTTTGAGCTACATCAATCACTTCTTGTGTCTTGTATATTCCTTTATCAGATGAATCAGTTGTGATGTGTTTATGATAAATTTAAACCCTTGTCTGTTTTTCTCTCTACTCGTGTTTGTTTTCTTTTTAAATATTTCTTGCACTTCGTTCTGTTTCACTAGTTGCTTAGTTCCTTGAAATTTATCAGAATTTTAAAAAGCCTAATATTTCCTGTTATGTGCAACTTCCCCACATACACTTGGTACAGTGAATTCAAGAATTTATTCTGTTCGCAGCTGCTTCTCCTCCGCTCAGACACGGAGCTGCAGATCTGGCACACAAGCTCTCTCTCTTTTCACTGCCCTTTCGTGAATATCCCGGCAAAGGAGATTAGTGCTAAATTCTACTTTCATTTTATTGTTCAGAGCAATTACTCGAAAGATCCTACTGATAGAGATTTGGAACAGCGAGAAAAACAAGAAATTAATTTTAATTACCAAGGACAAAACAAATAGCAACACTAAAACTTATCCTAAGAGTTATTGTTTCACATTCCAGCTCAAATTCCTCATCAGACATTCAAGTTTCACTGAATTCTAAGGAAGGGGGACAGGGAAGGGTCTGCCCTGCGCAGGACATCCTGTGTGCGGGGACATGGGGAGCACGGGGGGCGCTCTCGGGTTCCAGGAACGTGCCACCGTGTTTTCTCCACACCGAGCACTTGTCGGGTGGTGATGCAGAAAGCCCGAAGGAACACGTGTGAACTGACTTCTTCAGAAGAAATAGTGAGGAAGACCTGGGAGAGTTTAGTATAGACACCAGGAGTAAAATTTGCTTATTAGAAACACTCTGCCAATGCTGAGCGTAACCAACTGACTCACAAAAACCCACATGCACTTGGAAAGGAACAAAAGAACACGAAAGAAATGCAATAAAGACTATGAAGGCTCTATTAGAAGATTCGGCAAGTCAGATAACGAGGTGTCAGACTAATTAGATATCTTCATTTCAGTTTTCTCAGAAATACCGGCACCTCTGTGTGTTGGGATGGTAAGAGCAGGCGAGAGATGGGAATTTTTAAGATAAACGTATTTGACTGAAGTGCCACAATAGCTCGTGCTCACGTGCTTGGAGTGGCATTTTTATTAACCGATGTGTCACATCTCAGGCACAGACAGACCTACAGCATTTGTTAACTGATTAAAAACAAAACAAACTTTTGCAAATTTAAGTAAATTACAAAACTTAAAAGAGAAAAACCCTGTTTAAGTCGTTTAAGATGCAAACAAAGTAAGCCGGTACCGCTCTGCTGGCAGCCAAAGGCTGCCCAGGGCTGGAGGCTTCCACAGGCTCCTAACCGGTCGTGAAGACACAAAACGCTACTCATGGGTTCCTGAGGAACACACTTGGACCAAGTTTTTCTAAGAAAAAAGAAAACTATACCAGCTGAAGCTGAGAAGATGGTGTATGGAAAAACAGAGAACAGGATCTCTGAGAAGCAGGCTCGTGTTCTTCTCACAGCAGGATCTGCGTGTTGGAAGCGATGCCGTAACAAAAAGCATCCAAGTTGCAGGTTATTCCGCCTCCGTGATCTCCAGAGTAAATCTGCTTAGTCTGCAAACCAGAGGAGGATTTTCCCACCTTCTAGATATGAAAATCTGAAACTAATTCTGTGTTCTCCGGCCACTCATAATACAGGCTCTACAATCCAAACATAATTAACAACATTGCTGCTGCTGCTGCTAATGAATAAGTTAGAAAAGAATCTACCTCACTCTTATCTAACATTAATTTTCCAAGGAGAAAAGGAGAAAGAAAGGAAAGAGTGACAAAGTAATATTTTGAGGTCAAAGCAAGCAATTGCAATACTATTCAATAAGGTAGTCACTTTCCAAGCGTAATCAGCAATGGTTAGAAAATGAACGTCACCAAGAAAAAAAATAAAGGTCCATCAACCTTTCAGACTTTCCTGGTTTTAAACTTGACAAATAAATATCCATTCTCGCTTACTCTTATCTCAGTCTTGTTCCTTACACCAAATGTTATGCTGTGGCTGTGAGGGGCAAGGAATGTATTTCAACCCGGGTCCTGGCAAAGGGAACTGGTGCTGGTGTTACGGCACCTGCAGGCTGGGTACAGACCCCCCAGCTGGCCCTGGGGATGAACCGGCACAGGCAGACAGACCAGCAGAAGCAGCTTAGAAAACATTTCCTGTTCACACTCAGAATTTTTTTTTTTCCTTAAGTAATAGCAGCAATAGGAAATTATAGAACCTTTCCCCATTCTTCCATGAGCTCTTCCGTAGTTCCTCTTCTGACCCCCCAAAGTCACAAAAACAAAGCACAAAAAATCAAAAGCAAAATATATTCCCCTCCCTCCTCTCCTTCAGAACATCACAAGCTATTCCCAACATCAGGTCAATAACAACAAAACTAGGAGAAAGCTCTTCAATATTAATTTTTAAAGTTAGTCCAATTAAAGATAGCACCTTCAATCTCCCTTATGCTGCATTTTCCAAACATTTTAAAACATTGGATCCAAAATGCTGATGATGGAAGAAGCTGAAAACGAGCTGCTGTCTGTGCCAGGAGGACAACCCGTGTCCCTGGGGAACCAGCCAGATTGGCCACGTGAGCCAGCGAGTTCCACCAACCTTTGTCCTGTTCCAAGGGCTTCCTTTAATCCAATTGTTTAGATACAGCTTGACGTTATTATCCCAGATCTCATTACCACATTGCAGAAGAACAGACCAAAAGTCCTGAATCGAGAATAAAGAACAGACTTCAAAATATAGCCAAGTCTAATATCGGCTAAAGGAAAAAGTCTCTGCTAACAACAATGCATCTCTACTTGGAGAGAGGGGTGGACAAGCGGGATGGAAAAACTGAGGCCCATATGCTACCAAGAAACTACCAAGAGAAGCAGGTCCCAAGCTCCCCTCCTCCTCCAGGCCTTTGGCGCAGTTTGCAGTTCCACGTGGTTCCAGACCCCACCTGCTGCTGGTGCAACTGCAGACAAGAACGGGTCATAAAAGCACTGACTAACAGATCCCACACTTCCCGTGGTGTCTCTTAAGCAGTTATTTGTTGTCCCCGGGTTATTAAATTGCTAACTGTTAAAGCATTGTCTAGAGCTATCTTCCATCTCTTCAGTTTGAAGGACAAGCTCCTGAATAATTTCAGTTGTAATCAAATTTAGCAGGACAGTAGAAGATGAGATAAAAATCTCAGTGCTTTAGTAACTTCGAATACTATTCCTTAGAATTGCCATTTCATACAATGATTTCTCATCATCTAACTCACAGGCCACCAAAAGCGTTGCACAAAAACACATTTATGTTTTTAGCCTTTACAAAGAATTCCGTAAGATTTACTAGGTGTTGTTAAAAAAGTATTTGTTTTTCCTTTTGTAAACCCATTGTTGTCTGTTAGTTCATTCATTAGAATAAACAGAAAGAATTGTTTCCTATTCCCACTCCCTCTGCTCTCGCAGGCACAGCGCTTCTCCTGCACTTCAATTGCCTGGAGTGCATCAAACAACTTCCAGCTCTGCTCATGCAAAAAAAACCCTATAAAAAACTTGGAACTCAGAAGACGGGGAGGAGAAGAGCAGCCTGGCAGCTAGGCTGGTTTCCAGTCCACCTCCCCATCCCAGAAAATCTATAAGAAAGCAAGAAGGAAGATTTGTGCCTAAGTTATCCTTAGCACCCTTCTTTGAGCTGCCTAATTTCACAACAATATTTAGATACTGAGAAAAAAAATATTCCATTAATTGTAGTTTTTTAAAAAAATGACTCACTAGCTCGATTATTTTAAAAGTTGCATTTAGTAATTTGAACGCTTGGCTTCTCAGCAGTTCCAACAACCCAGACTGGCGGCAACTGCTCCTCCTTTGCTGAAACAATTATTTACTTCCCAGTACCATATACTCATCCAGTTATTCCTCTTAGTCTTTAATACATTAAATTTCTTTGAATGTTTAAATTCTAGGCCGCAAGAATGAAACATTTTGTCATCTTTCTTCCTGAAAAGCCTCAGATACTTCGCACTGCTAAATATTTGGCAAGATAAATGACAGATCTGCTCCAAAATAGTCACGCATCTTAGAAAAAAAAAATTGGTATGTCTGTAGTCTCTTCTGTTAATGTGATATATGAGCTAAGTAAAACATGAAGTGGCAAAATACTGAGCAATCAGACAGAAGACACATCCATGTCAGGATTTAGCTGTAAGGCTATCTGATTTCCTCTCGTTTTGCCAGAGCTGACATGCTTGTTTTTTCAGAGAGATGGGCAGAAGACCAGCATAAAGGTTTTTGCATTTTGCTGGCCCGAGATCAAGGAAAACAATACCTGTTACATTTCCCCAGAGGCACCACTGGGTTTTCACCACGCGGTCACTCAGACACCACCTGGGAAGGCTCACCCCAGCGCTCACGTTACAGGGGGTGCCCCATCGGCACTGCCCGTCCGGCCGCTCACAGGCCGGGACCTGCACCCCGGGATCAGACCGCAGATCTCGCTCGCTCAGACCGCAGATCTCGCTCGCTCAGACCGCAGCCCGGGATCAGCAGGGCCGGGACCTGGAACTTTCTGCACCAGCAGAGTCACGCGAGGCCAGCGAAGACTCATCCACAGAGCACACAGGGCCGCTTGCACAGCCCAAATTGTGCTGTGCACCAGATGATCCCATTAGCCCTCCCAAGTGGGACAAAACACTGCTTTTCCTTCAATAACAGAACAAAGACCATTGATTTTTCTGTTTATAGAGGGAAGGAGAAAACAACTCAGGCGAAGTCCTCATTCTCTAGTACTTGTTTTAAATATGGTATGTGGTTTGGTGTGTTTTGTTTCTTTTTTCTTTTTTAATTGCTGGAACAATTGCATCTCAGCCTCTGAAGCCCGAGTGCTCCCTAAGTCCTGCCTGTGCGGGTGCAGGGACCGCAGTGCAGGTTTCTCTGAGCTACGGAAGCTGCTTTTCTGGAGGAGAAGGGGGTCTGGCATCTGACACAACAGGCCTTCTAACCAGAAGGAAGGGAAACTGCATAGCTTTAATACATTGTCTGATTTACACTATTATTCATAGCTACCACGATACTTAAAGTACCAAAAAAAAGTATTTTTTCAGTTGTTTCTTGGGTGCAGACAGAGCCATGGTAGCACACTGACCGACAGCAACTATATTTACCACCTTTGAACAGCCACTCTGCAAATTTTAGGTAAGAGATTGCTGAACAGTCCGCTCAGTTACTGCGCAAGAGACCCGATAAGGCGGCAGGTGGTGGTGTAAAAGGCGGGATCTGTCCGGATCCACTAAGAAGTACAGCTCCAGCTGAGAAACTTTCCTCTCACTGTCACAAGAGTGATTGTCAAAAATCCTCGAGAGGACATGAGGGGCTGGCCCTGCTCTCTGGAAGGGGCAGTAGCTTCTGTGCCATGAGCAGCGTTCTGTGTTTCTGTAGGAAACAGCAACAGCTGGCGAGAGCTGCTTTGAGGTGAGGAATATATTGCAAAACATTCTGCTACTGCAACACTTGTACAGCTCAGTACATTTCAGGATTACTTAAAGTTTAATTTAGGTTAATTTAATTCCTTGTTAATTTGGGGAACTTGATCCCTTTGCAAAGGGTGCGACAGACACTTTATAAATGTTTACTCCAGGACTAAAAGAATTTTTGGTTTAGTCTGTACACGAGTCACTAGCAGCCTCCTAGATTTATCTGGATTTCTTAAGTTTATTGAAAAGTACATATACTAAACTCATTTAAAAAAATCATGATAGCAGACCGCCGTTGAGAACCCAGGAACACCAGTGTCCCCAGCGCTGCCAGCCCAGCGGAGCAGTTTGCTTCGGCAGGAGGCGTTAGCCGGGGGCAGTTATTCTCCTGAATGCAGCAGGCAGGAGCACTGGGAACACTTCCCGTTTGTGTCCTCTCGGTTGGGAAAAAGCAGCCTTTGACAGTAAGACAGCAAAGAGTAAAACCAAACACACTAGTCATTCAGAGATTAATTCTAGTAACAATTAACAAAGATAATTATAATATTTGTCTCCCAGAATACGGACTTTTCCCAGAAAAATCAGTACAGGAACACACACCAGCTGACAAGCAAGTCTTGACTTTTTTATTTTTAACCCCCAGCAGAGGAAAGCCAGCTGTGAAAGAGCAGACCCTGATGTCCAGCTACTTGCCTGCTATAAAATAACAAAAACACCCTCATCCCCCATCAAACCACTTGCACAAACCCACTGCCACCTGTGTCTGCCTGCGCTAATGAGTGGAGAAATGGGCTGTGACGTGTCCAGGCAGCAGAGACACCTGGAAACAGCCTTCAGATATTGAGAAGGTTGTGACAAAGACAGAAAACCTTTCTCTGTGTTCATGGAACACACAAAAAAGCGGAAGTAGGTATAAGTTGTAGTAAGGGAGATTTAGATTACATAAAGAAAAAAACCCCTCACAAAGAGTAAAGATAATTAAGCACGGGGATACATTTCCCATAAGGCTATCAATTGTCTCCATCAACGGAGGAACCTTTCATGGTCTTCTCCAGCCCCATATCAATGATAAATCCTCAAATTCCCTTTCAGCCTTTTATCTCCTTACATTTTCACAGACAGTTCTTCACCATTATAAGATAACCAAGCTTGATTTTTTAGTTTCACAGATGGTGTAGGGTAACTAAATCTCTTGGTATAAGAAATCGCTTGTCTACCAGACCCCAGTGCTCCAGCCTGACAGCCTGTCCGAAAGCTGCAGCATCAGTGTGGGAGAAGAACCTTCACCCCAGGGATGTGGAGAACAATCCGTCCCCTTGTGTCCTCCTGGTCTCCAGCAGAACTGCACACTTCACAACACTCTTTCAAAAGTCTATCACCACAACTTCGGATTTTCTTGCTATAGTTGTGAATCTTACCATACTATTTATCTGCATGCAATAATCCCAAAGGATAGTTTTAGATCAGGTGGGAAAAATACTTCAGTTTATTAGTTTTTCATTGTATCAAGTGCTCTTCTGCTTTCGGATATGACGAACACTGAATAGGAGTCTCTTTCATATATTGTGTTTTTGTGCATGAACAACCTTTCAAGAAAGCTCCAATTGTTTTGGCAGATTACACACACTATTTATCTACACAGGCTATTCTCCCGTTAAATGGGACATCTATAGGTTCTACTGTAAATTCCTTCAGAGGAATTGCAGAATAAGCATTCATGCCGTACTCACAATGGGGGATCAGTATCTGGTCTGAAATTTCAGCACTGTGGTGGTTAAAACAGTGAGAGAAAAACAACATTGTTTTGCACTTAGAAACCTGTTTCTAATCAGCTGAGCTACTCCTATGGGGTCAAATAAAAATGATTAGCTTATTAAAAGCATAGCTTTGCTATTTAATAAGCAAAAATGATTGAAAATTCTGTTCCAGATCCCGATAATTTTAGTGTTTCTAGTTAAGCCTGCAAAATTGCATTCATTATTAGTGTCTAGATTCATTAACAATTCAATTTATAGATATTAATGCTTATAATGCATGCTTCGCTTGCCAAAACTTGAAGAGAAATTGTTTCAATTAGCTTTCATGGATCATGAATCCTACCGGCTGGGTATTTTTAGACAAAAGATACAAACACATCCCCAAGCAATGCTAATGCACAGCTGGGATTCGTATGTAAGGTCAGCTAACAGTTTAAAAGGAAAAACAGTAAATGAGTTTTACATAGAACAGTTAGGCAGGAACAGAACCAATCAAATATTCGCAAGTCACACTACTCCCCTTAAAAAAGCCAGGTTTCCCTGGGGTTTGTGCTGTATTTAAAACAAACAAACAAACAAACCAACCAACCCCAGGAAGATATAAACTAGTGACTAAGCTAAAGAATATTTTCTAGCATGTGACTAAGCACACTAGGTATCTGTACAGGCCCAAGGCAAACTGTTCTGCTCTCATTTTCATGCAAACTATATAATTAAAGTCAGTAAAGATGCACAGATGTAACCAAGACATAGTTTTACTCAACATTTTATCTTCTTTCCTTGGGTCAGTTACAGTCAGGGAGAAGAAACCGAAATCAACATAAACATTTTTGTGCTACACAAGCAAAACAGCAGAACCACAATTTAGAGAATGGAGCCCACGGCTGAGCCGGCGGAGAGATCGGGTGGTTTGAGCAGTTCTGGCAGCAAACCCTCCACTGGTCTGACTGGGAACAGGGCTGGGAGCTGCAAACCCTGCTCTGGTCTGACTGGGAAAAGGGCTGGGAGCTGCAAACCCTGCTCTGGTCTGACTGGTCCCAGCTGCCTAACCAACCAATCCTCCATAAAGCTGGTCTTTGTTTCAAAAGTGTTTAGACTATACAGATCAATCAAATTACTTCTTTTGCATTGGCTTATTTGTGGAAAGCAGCCCTCTGGAGAACAGCACCCCAGGGTGACCACGGGGGTGTCTCTGTCGTTCCACTGCTCAGCTTGAGCATATCTGTGCGTGTTTATTTGTAGGGCAGAGTCAGCCCCACACTAAATTCTTTGCCAGTGACGTGAGCACATGTGCTCAGCTGGAATTTCTCTGCAGAGAAAAGCAATTAGGCTGTGAGGGCTCACATCAGCACTGAAGTGAGCCAGGACCTGGGCTGCAGACCAGGCCTTAGCACTGACCCACTGCCGCTCAAGAGAGCTCCGGCCATCTCAGAAGTACGTCTTTCCAATTAAAAAATTTTATGGAGTTAGGGCTTGAGTCAGGGTAACCGTGTGAACTCAAGAGAAGGCAAACCCAAATGATCCATCTTCCGCAGTTTATCTTCACCCTGAGTGTGCGGGTGCGTTAGCTGACACTGGAGCACGTTTCACTCTGGGTGAATCACGTTGCAAGGCACAAACTGCTGCTGGGGGTGGGAGTGGGAATCAAGATCTTCTCACAGATTCTCTAATTTTCAATTTTCTCAAAATTTTCCAATCCTTTGTTCCTTAACTCAGATATTCACTCTGCTACATTCAGATTGTGGCCAAACTGGAAACTGGTACCAGAGAACAGATTGCTACTCAGTTCAGGCTTATGTTTTGGCAAAGCAGGCAGCATGAAGAAGACCCTAAGCTACTTGTACTTACACCCAGCGTATTTCAGGCCTCAGAATTAATACAGAAAAGTCATCTAAATAAGTATTTTTTAATGATCTGATGTGTGTCCTCACCAGCACCAAGCAAAAAGGAACATAAACTCACAGACCTTAACCTGCACTATCCGTGTTCCCAAATTCTTTAATTCAAGATTATAGCTTGAACAGTACGTAAAAAGAGCCAACTAACTTAATAAGCAAAATGCCTCAAAAATATATCAGCAGTGAAATGACAATGCTAGCCTTACTGCCAACAGCTGTGGTCAGCAATGAAATCATTAGCAATACCGCATTACTATTTGAGACCATAATTCATTTGGTTTAGAAATCCACAGAGGCCTGATTTGTTTTGCCATGAAAAAGAGAGAGCAAAGGGATTCCAGTTCCGAGCAGATCCTGTCACGGCCTCCCCGCTCCCTGTGACCCTGCGGTCACACACCTGCGGCCCCCAACGGCCCCGTCGCCACGTCCACCCTGCAGAGCCACGGGACAGCCCGGCCTGCACCGTCTGGGCCTTCGGTCCAACCTCTCGAGGGAGGAAGGAGCCTGGATGAGATTATCTGGCACCTGGTCCAGCTGCACCTGGAAAGCCTCCAGTGATGGCGACTCCACACCCCGGCAAGGTTGTTCCAGTCATCGATTGTTCTCACTCTAAAAACTTTATTTCTTGCATCAAGATGAAACCTCTCCCAGCGCAACTTGTACCTGCTGCCCCTTGTCCCCTCCTGAGAAGGGAGAACCTCTGTCCCCTTTGTAGCTGCATTATAAACTCTATTCCTAAAGATTGGTAGTAACAAGGATGGGAGAACCTGGTACACCTGTAACAGGCACTTTGGAAAAACATCTGATGGCAAGGAGCTCCTTTCCTCAGAGAAGGTTTGTGCAGAAAAAGTGCAAAGAATAACAAACTGCTTTTCATTGTCAAAGACTGAAGCTACCAGTGATGGAAAGTCTTACAGCTGGTAGTCTGGTTAGTTGGAAGATCCTGTGTTATCAGCAAAGTGGTTTATTTTTAATTTCTTGGAGAGTAATTCAGGGAAAGCATTTGTCATTTTGTTGGTGTTCTTTGGTGGTGGTGGTTTCGATTACATCCCTGACACACAGTTTGTTTCCTTTGGTAGACAATGTAAGAACAGAGCCAGTATCTTACCAAAGGCAGCAAACAGCCGTCCCAGCACAGACGTGGGGCTGCGCACCAGTGACACCACTGCAGCCCACTTGGAAACCAGTAAATGGAGAAACGCGCTCAGGGGAAAAGGACTCGGTGCTGTTGGTGCTGTTTAGCTTCCGCATTTTCACAGATTTACAGGTTTTGCAACCAGTTAGATCAGTGCTGAAAATGCAGAAAGAATAGCATAGACAAGGGAGCCAGCTTATATTTTTTAATTTAAAAGTAAACAAACAACCCACCCCTTCCCTGAATAAGCCTAGAGGAGATTGTGAAGGACAAAGGTGTGTACAGACGCTCCCACAAACACTACAGAAGTGTATGGAGTATTCCCAAGAGTCCTACGTGAGGAAAACCAGGGTGTGTCAAATCAACTCTTCAATAACTGGGCCGTCATGTTCTGCATTCGCCTTAGTTTCCAGATGTTCTTCAGATGGCCTCAAGATGGTGGTTTGTCTACAGCTCATTTCAGTTGTCTAGTCCTGAAGTAACTGAACTGGGGTCTACATATGAAAGCAACTATACAATTTCATTCGTCTCATTTTGAGCAGATGGAAAGCCAGCACACATGCCATAGCTGTTAACTACCCAGAAGCAGAATAAAAACTAACAAAAAATAAATTAGGAACTTATGTTACAAGCAGCTCCTCCTGCTCCCTTTGGGATCCTGGTATAAGCTGCTTCCAGTCTACCAGCATTGTCCTAGGCCTGTCTAGTCCTGACACGAGCTCATACTGTCACCAAGTGACACTTGCAATTCACCAGCCAGCTCATGGTGATGAGGCAAAGCTGGATACCATTGCCATGTAAACACGCTGTGCGAGATGTGGTCATGAAAAGGAGCGCAATACCATTGCCATGCAAACATGCTGTGAGAGAAAAGGAGCAACTCCACCTGAAGGAGAGGACCCAGAGCAAACGACTGAGCACCCCAAACTATTGTGTTCAATGGGTAAGTCAGAGGGACAACTCCACCTGCTGCAACTACTGTACATGCAGAACTGTCCCTCAGTCTGCAGAAGCCCCGTGAAATCGCACACGCGCTCTGATTTACCCTCCCGGCCCCGAGAGGTGACCGGCAGTGCTGATTTACCCTCCCGGCCCCGAGAGGTGACCGGCCGGCGCTGACGGTGCGTCCCGGCTGCACCTGTCAGGTTCTGCCGGTGAACACACAGCCCCGGGCAGCGCCAGGGCAGCCGGGCAGCCCCAGCCAAACAGTGGCAAACTACAGCGCGGTGCCGAAGGGAGCGCCCAGAGCTGGACACGTTCTGGGACACCCACGCCACCCAGCAGTGCCGGTCTGGGCTCCTGCACACAGTAGCACCCGATTTTGGACGAATTTCTGCAGCTTGACACGAGACACTGTGCAAGCCACAGGGCCCCTTTCTCTCAGGATGCAAGTTTCTCCTCGGGGGTGTCTATGAATTTATTTGTATTTATTATCTCCAAAAAGATACAAGTATCCCAGGTTTGTCACTGCTATCTGTACTCATCCCTGACATATGATAGCTTAATGGTTAAAAATAAAATACAGATCTATAGAGAGTCAGGAAGGTCAGATTTCCAATTACAGAGCTAGAAATAAGATTAAAAGTAATTAAGAATTGCATCTACCAGGTTTAAAACAAAAAGATTCTCTCTCAGTGTACCTCATGTGGAATGCCTGTGTTTTGCCAGCCACAGCAGCTGGGGACCGAGTCCACAGATTCACCTCATCTTCCCTGCGGCCAATTCAGACAAGTGTTTAAAACTGCTGAGAGAAGCGACAAATCCTGTCCTGCCCATCCCAGACATCTCACCTTCCTTCAACCACCTCTGTTTTCTCATGCACTCCCTGCTTTTAAATTTAGTTTTGCTGTTTGCTTTCTTAATCCAGTAGGAACACAACTACTACAATTTACCTGTCCTTACACTAAATCACTTAATCATCTCTTCCTTCCATGGACACCCAGGACATGGTTTAAAAATATTACTTAGACTTGCAATATTTCACATTAATTTAATATTTTTCTGATTTTCCTTTCTTATGGAAAGCAAGTGTAGGTTTTAGACAGAAAACAGAGTTGGTACCAACAGGTTTATGCTCATAACTTTCCCATTCTCAACAGCGCCTGCGTGAACTGCAGGTGCTTCTGGCATCACATTGTGCGGACCGCAGGCAGGTACCAGCCGGCAGGTACCAGCCGGGGACCGGGGCCGCCAGCACAGAATCACTCACCCGCACGAACCTGCGGAGCCTCAGGTTTGTCCTTCCCTCAAGAGACAACTCCTGCAGCAAGCTCAGCAGGTCCTATCCCCACACAGTTACTTTGCGCATTTTGAAGAAAACAGAGACGGGCACTCTAAATATCCCGAGCAGCCAAATATTAAACTTATTCTTCAATACTTTTTTTTTTTTAAAAAAAAGAAGTTTGGAAGTTTCCATCTCAGAAACACTTTGATTCTGACGTGATCAGAAATCCCAAGTTTTACCTTGTCAAAAAGACTGAAAATTTACAGCTTGCCACTAAAAAAATAAGTTATTTTTGTGCAGGAATGAGTGCCTAGTTTAAAAAAAACCCACCCTCTGCCCTTGGAGTCTCCCCCACCATCTCCACGAGGCTCCTGGCTGGTATTGGAGTTGAGCAAAAGGAAGCCACTTCCTCATTAAGACATACCCAACTATGGTCATAACATGGAGAGCCAGAAGTAGTAACAGATTTATTACTACCACTGTGTGGAAATAATTTTTTTCCCTCTGTTACTCAATCCAGTTAATTACCCATGCAAAGTAAAGTTATTCCTGGCAGCTGCAGAGGCAAAACTAACTTCAATAATGCTGGGGGTGGAATGGTTGTTATGCAGCAGAAGAAACTAAATAGTTCAGTAAATTAGCCCAAATAGATACACACTGGGATTGGCCTCAAGAGATTCAAAATACCAAATCCAATGCTTTAGGCTTATCATACTTTTTATTTAATAGAGAAATGTCTGATCTGGGACTGCATCGTATCCCAAAGACTCTACAAAGAGGTAATTTTTTCAGAGAGTGCCCTGAGGGTAACAGGAAAAATTACAGAAAGCTTCAAACCCTTCAGCTCCCACAAGTCTCCCTGCATTCTGGACTTCCACTTCAGCAACAAAGCACAACCAGCAAGGAATCCGTGGTGGTTTCTAAATACTTGGGTGGGTATCACAAAGCCCAGCAGTAAGTGCTTTGATAGCCCAGCATTTTCCTGGAAAAGCAGAGTCTGATTTGGGTACAGGGGCACCAGGCTGAGGCTGCAGCATCTCCTCGGTGTGACCGGCTGCAGCACAGCTCAGCCCCGATCCCCACGTACCCTGGGGCATCCCAGGGGCACTGGCTTTGCTCCTGGAGCTTATTTGTCCTAGAAAATGCCTCCACAGTCAGGTTTTACCTTGGGGGGAAAAACAACGCCATACACGCATCCCTATGACAACTGGAGGATGGAGAAATCAAGCCACAGAGGGAAAACCCCCAAACCTACAAAACACACGCATAAAGCAAGATCTGAAAGTGGAGAAAACCACAGAATTTATTCAAAGTATTTACTTCAACTGTCCACAGGCACAGTGATTGTATAAACAATGAATGACGGGAACACAAATGAACGCTATGGGAAAAGAAACCCCTCATATTTTTTCACTGCAGTAAAGTACAGACCACCAGGAAGAGTTTGACTCAAATACCCAGCACCAGTTCCCACACGAGAGCTGTTATTGTTGGCTTCAACACCCAAGTCCAACCAGAACAGTAAGAACATGCATTCTGCTAATGTTTGAATAACCCTTGCCAACAAATTGATCCCACAGCAGCAAGGCTGGCGGAGATGGGTTCAAATAAATAAATAAGCAAGCGAGAGAGAAAGTAAGTAAAGGGAAAAGACATCCAGCAATCCTCTTTTAGCACCAGTGTGCAGTGGGAGCTCTTTTGCTTCCCCTTATTTAAAAGAAATTGTTTCTTTTCTCCCCCTCCCTCTTAGGAAAAAAACAACCCAAAAGGGCATTGGTGAGCATCTGTAATTTACATGCAAGGGAGACACAACTGCCAGAGAAATACAGATTCCACAGATGTTAACCCAGAGGACGGCCCAAATTAGAGCAAATCTCTAAATAAGGTCTGGAAGGCACTTTCTGAAGAAAAGCAGCATTTTTCCAAAGTAGGCAATTCCAGCTGTGAGCCTAACCCCAGCCCAGCAGACAGGCGTCTGCACTTACCTGCCTGCCCCACAGTAAATCCCTCACCTCCACAGGAAAAGGGGATGAACAGATCGCTGAGACAGGAACGACCCCCAGGGTCTTCTGTTCTCTCTATCGGAGACGGTCTTTTGAAATATCAAAACGGGCTTTCCTTCTCTAGGAAACAGAGCTTCCTGCTCAGGTAAGAGGCCACACGGCATCGAGGACAACATTGGCTTTTGACCATTCTTTTCAGGTACCTTCATTCTGCTCCTGTTTGGTACATTAGCTCATCCGAGACGCACACGTGTACGCCATGCCACAAATGCAAATAAAACAGAGCGGGGTGACTAATTTAAAATACAGTAAATTTATAATTGTTTTAAGCTGCCATGTCCCAGAATAGCCCATTTCCTGGAGAGGTTTCATCCTTTCAATCTTTTCAGTCCTTTAAAGACTCTTAATATTAAATGGGACTCTGTATCTTTAATTGTGATTTTCCATCTTGCACAAGGAAACCTCTTCCATAGTACAGTCTCTTTTTAAGTTATAAATAAAACATCCAACTATTTTCTTTTTCCCACAGACGAGAACATTAAAACATTGACATTTTAATCTGTTCTATACAAGAGCGAGTTGTGTCAGCACACTGCTTCCAGCTACAACAACAGAAAAACCCAAGTTTAATTAAAGACAGTGGCGAAGCTGCATTGTGGTGTCTACACCACAAAGATGCTCAGCACAGCCGGGTGCTCACTCACCATTCTGGGCTCAGCTTCCTCTCTGGATAACAGCTTGGCAGACAGAAGAGGATTGAAAAGAAAGGGGAGGAATGACAAGAAACAAGTTTATTTTCTCAGATAGGAAATGTGAAAGGTGAGACCATATACCTGAGACTTACATACATTACAAATTTTACCCAGAAAATAATAAAAGCATAGCACAAGCAACCTTTGGAGAGCACCTGCAGTATGGTACCCGACGCACAGGGTTCGTGGGGGATCTCTGTTGGGAGCACACAAGCTGATCCGTGTTTCACCACATTGCCATTTTCAACCACGTCTGTAATGTGTGTCAACGCTGCAGCTTTTCTTGTGCAAGAGCACCATGTTCTAAACTTGACATTTGTGGATGTAAGTTACAAAGGAAATTCTAAGAGGGCTTTCACCATCTATTTCTCAAAGAGGAAAAAAAAAACCCTAAGAAAGTCAGTGAATCCAAGCAGAAACTTCAGGAGTCCTTTCAGACAATCAAAAGCAGGATTTTCCAGCCAGGCAGCTGTAGTTCATTAGATCCGCCATGGACCGTGAAAGCCACTTGCCAATAGTGTCGAAAGACTATTACTCATTCCGCTCTGCAGAGGACAGCGCTCTGACAGAGCTGCGGCGCTGACACGGCGCCTGGAGCAGCCGCGCTCCGTGCCCCACACCGAGCGGAGCTGCGAAGGCATGTGGACACCCCAGCTTCTCACCTTCAGAGATCAGAGCTGCTGCCTAGATTATAAACAGAAAAAGTGTTTTGGAAATAAAAATAAGCTGGTCCTGCAGATGACAACCATACCATATAGCCTGGGAGAAGCCTATTTCTGAATAATGCTTTTTCTGCAGCCCTTTGAGTTTTGCTAGTCTGCAAGTGACAGAAAAAAAAAAATCCGGGACAAGTCAGATCAGCTAAGAATCTTTCACAATCTGGCAGTCAAGTTAATCAGAAACACTAGATGGTTCCTCAAAATAAATACAAGATTAAAGCAAACAAAAGGAGGGAGTCTGGAAAATACTAATTTCATTCCTTTCATGAATTAAATTTCTGCATAAATAATAACAAAAATAAGGTTTTCTAACTATTATACATAACTGAATGGGCTTGGCCCACATGAGCATTTGGCTGGCACACATTACACTTGTGGGTGTCAGAATTCAAACACAATTGCCCTTTAGCTGGTTGCAATAACCTAATCCATTCTGATAATTGTTCTCTTCCACATTAAGTTTCCTCTTCACTTCTCAAGCCTGTAGTAGTGCTGGCCATTCTGTCAGCAGAGCCCCAGCTCCAGCAGCATCACGCTGTGGCCAGACACACACGGCAGGTTACGCGTCTCTCACAGAAGTCAAATACGCCTCGTGTCGAGGCCTTTACTACTGTATACCATCACCTGTAAATATCCCGGTTGCCATCCCCAGGCACATCAGCCCTGGTCTCCTGGATGCAATAGCAGCTGGGAGTTGTTGTCAGGAACCCAGCAGATGAACCAGAGATAAGATGATTTCTCCAGTAGCGTCTGTTAATCAAACAAACACCACCACCCCCCAAGCCTCCAGATATTAGTATAAAATCTAAAGCAATGAAAAGGACTTAGGGAAAGCATTCTCTCTTCATCCGCAAGAATCAATAATCCACTTCGTACAGTTCACTTGGATTCTATTTTTAAAACTATGTTTTTACAGATTACCAGAGAGACACCAAGTAGTTTTCTTTCCTAGCATACACCTTAGAGAAGAATGCTTGCAGAAAGTTGTAAAAAAGCATGATGAATATACAGCAAATAGCACAAATTAATCAAATTATGTACTTAAATATTTTCTTAGTATTCCAGAAAAGTAGCAGATTATAGAGAGGAGAGGTGCTGCAACATAAAAACTATTGTTCTCACAATAGAGTTGGCTTTTCTGTAACCCTTGGCTCTAATTGAAGTACGTTCTGTGACAAGGATGGGCAGCACAGCCACAGAGCCAGCACTGTCACAGCCCAGACAAGTGTCGGTGTCCTCCTTGCACGGGAAAGTGTCTTAGGAAAAACCTCCAAGAGCCTGACGTCACATAAGCCACAAGGAATGACACTGTGTACACTTTATTAAAAAGCCAAGCTCTACGGGACAGAAACAAGCAGCAAACAGAATGATCGCTCTTATTGTACGACTGCATATCGAAGAGAATCCTTTCCAAGAGGGTACCAGAAAAAAAGACATTCAGTAGTGAATTTCATGAGAGAAGGATAAAAAACAACAGGTAGTTCAACAGATTCCTGAAATCCCAGTAGTGGTCAATAAATCGACTTCTGCTTCACATTATATGAAGAGGCTGTACTTAGCAAATCACTGTGTAAGCTGCCTCAATAACAGCACTCCTGCTATCAAGTTCACTTGCAATGATTCCAACAAAGAAATTAATTTCTTAGATGACAAGAAAAGGTTATATAGAATGGGGAAAACACAGGAGACAAAAATTTCCACTAATAAAACAAATATCAGACTCTGAACTGAATCTGAAGCTATCTTTTTTCCTCCGAAAGATTTGAAATCCCTATAGCCCAAACACTAGAGCTACAAAGAAAACATCCTACAAACTGCATTTCTGAAAAATACAAGGAAAGCATAATGAACTAGATCTTTTTTCAACATGTGATTCACTAAAGCATCCCCATGCATACTATTCCTCAGGCAAGGCCCATAACAAGAAGATATAGTGCAATCAAGGTTCTAGACTTAAAAGCAAGCCTTACTTTGAGCTACTGGTTCAGTTAGTCCTCCTCACAAACTCAATAAGAGCTTTCTGGATTTTACAATATGCCATTTTCGCAAGTATCAAGGTGTTTCTCACAACTTCAGCAGATATAAAGCACATACTTTCCTAGTCTCATCTCAGTGGTTTGATTGATCTGTTTGTTCCCAAGAGACATTCAACAGGTATCAACCACCCATCTTATTTTCCAGTTGTCATTTTTTTCATAACTATTTCCATGAAGGGATGCCATTTTACTCTATGACACCCTTTATTCCTCTTACCGTAACACACAGCCTTCGGTTATTGTTCTCATTTTATTCTCCTCAAAATTGTCTTATGCAGATGAAGTGAGCAAAGGTACATGTTTTACATACATGCCAACAGGAAGTCAGCCATAAACATAAAACAACACGTAAGTTTGATTTCGTAAGTCATACAAAAGGTGGATTACCTTCCTCTATTGCCCAAAGATCTATTCCCACCAGTTCTCTTACAGCGACTCAATCAATCTGACATCTAAGAACTATATGAGCTAGATATTGGCATCAAACAATTAGCCTCTGTTAGATGGATTGATTACAATACTTTACTCGCATGATCAATTTCTATAGATTGGGTTTTAGCTGTAGAAGTTTGTTGAATTTCTGTATTTCACAGTTGCAAAGATTAACATCAAAATATTAATCAATTATAAACCAAAGCAATGTAGTTCACCTAAAATAATAACCCAACGAGATTCAGACCTTCAGCTTCTCTCCCACCCTCAGCAAAGCCAGAGGCCAAAAACTGTGACAAGGCCTCCAAGGTCAAAACCAACCATTTAGTGCTGTCGATCTGGCCTATTAAGCACAGGACCTCTAGGAAACATCATACTGATAAAGGATTAATGCGAGCTGAAGTCCCACAGGAAGTCATACAAGGCTGCGAGGACATTTATAAATTAAGTGAGTAGCTTGAACTAGGTCAAATGGGAAAGAGTTAAGATCTGGGTTTCAATTTCCATGGTGATTAGAAGAAAAGAGCTGAAGAGCTCTTTGGACCATTAATGCTCATTTTTAGTATCCTTTGGAAAACATGGGATATTTGAGAGGACAGAGAGAAACAATAACAGGTTTTGGGGGGTTTGTTTGTTTTAATCTGGTGACTTGAGTAACTGTGATCTTGTCTTTCTGACACTGATCTCAAAGTAACAAAATGGCCAATACAGGACTACAGCTAGAAAGAAATGGAGAGGGTAATATAATACTAATGACATGAATTTTCAGAAAATATCTTCTTGGAGTAGCTTGATTTCTAATTACAAGTTTATTGCTAATTAATAACACAGATATAGGAGATTTTTGTAAGGCAGTTGACTTGACGCAAAATGACATTTGATTAAGAAACTCAAAATCAACATGACACATCAAGTAGGCTAGAGACAGATAAGCCTCAAAATGTAATTGCAGATGAGGCCAAACATTAAATAAATGTTTCCAGCTTATATCAATTAAATATCAACATAAAAGAGAATGGTTTCTCTTCTTCCACCTTCAAGAGCCTGACCCTATGTTATTCAGCAGTTTCGTCTATGCCCTGAAAAAAAAGCACAATATGATTACTGAACAAATTTACAGATTAGAGTGATAAAAACCAAGGATCAGCAATAGAAAGTCATTTAGTTTGCCTGGTAAAGACGAGCCAAACAAGGATCACAGTTTTTAATAGAGCTAAATGTAAGAAAACATGTGCAAGGCACAGGCACAGGCTGGCAGCCAATCCTGAGAGCAGGTATTGGGAAAGGTCAGTGTAGAACAGCATCTGTGGGGAGCTTCAGGAAGTGCTGTGGGTAAACAGGGCCATGGAGGTGATTTTACTTTCAAATTTCCCCCAAAGCTGAAGTTACACAAGTGAGGCTTAGTCAGAAACAGCAGAGAAGAGCTGGCGCAGCAGGGCTGGTGGCAGCACGGGCACCATGGTTGGCACAGGCGCAGTGTTCCCTGCGGCGTCCCCTGCGGTGTCCCCACAACCAGCCAGCACAGCCAAGGTGTCCCCTGCGGTGTCCCCACAACCAGCCAGCACAGGCGCTTAGGGCACGTTACTATCACCGCTGCTTTTCCCCACAGCACCTGGTTGCGAACTGAAACCTCCAAAGAAAAAAACAACCACCCCCCGCCCCAGGAACAGAATCAAGTGTTCTGTGAGGGCTGGGACTGACCGCAGCCACCAGGGGATGGAACGGGGCTGTGCAAGATAAAGGCACGAACCCACGGCTGCTCCCGGAGGCAGCGGCGCGGCTTCAGAAATGAGCAATCAACCACCTAAGAAGCTACGGCCAGTAGCGTATGCAGCGTATTTTCCTTTTTAAGCACAAAGACTACTGAAGTGCCAGTTGCTTTATTCTTGGCCCAAGATGGGAAAACAAGCTGGAATCATTGGCGGGAAACTATATGTCACATGATACAATAAATACAAGAAAAACCCCTTTGTCCTTTCATGTATTTCAAGTTACTGTTAACACCTTAGAGTAAGTTTCTCAAATTACTGGGTGTCTACCACGTTCAAATTCTCTTGCTGGTATTAACCTTATTCCCACCACACTACAACAAAACTCAGAGTTGGGATGACAACTTTGAAATTGCTTGACAGCAACTTTAGCAACTTATAGTTGAACTTTAATATGAACTCACATAATTAAAAAAAAAAACAAACAAACCACTCCTCTAGAAAGCTACCAAAAGTTAAATTGAAACACAGGCAAGGAAGTATTTGGGTTTCTCATGCCTTCCTTGAAGGTTAAATTGGACAAAACTCAAGCATCTGAGAAGCAGTTATGATGCTACGTATCTTAACTCTAATCACAGTTCTCCGAGTAGCATCCTTATGTGCTAATAACATATATTCAACCTCTCCTACTTCTTTCTTTTGTACCTTGCCTTTGCAGACAATGCAGAGTATTAATATTTCCTTTTCCTGGAAGAAATCTCATCTCTTGAAAAGCTGTGCTTAAGAGGAGCTGCTTACACAATTCCACCATTAAGTCTCACAGCTTTATTTTTTTGATGTACAGAAATACCACTTAACGCTATGATCTTACTCACCTGTTACAAAACCTACTGAGCAAGCACTCTTACATCCCACCCAGCTGCTGACAACCCCACGACAGGACACGCAGCATACCAAATACATCCAGAATATCCACTTGTTTTCATCATAAATATGTAGAAAGGAGAGGAAGAAAAGAGTCAGAAAACCTTGCCTAGGATCTATTTATACCAAAAACCATCCCACCATGCTCTTGCAGCTAATCCCTCCATCTTCAGAAAGAGTTGTATTTAAGCACATCACACACAGCTGAACAATCGAAGACACGAGACATGAAAACTCATGACGGGCAGGAGGACGCGTAAGGAGCACGACGAGACTGAGGAATCACCCCTTCCCCCCCGATTCCCAGCCCAGGGCTCTAACACTTGCGTTTAAAGCCGTCAGACACAACAGGTGCGTTACAAGCTCTGAGCAGGGGACAGACGTGGCCAGGCCCACCAGTGGGCTTCCCGGGGAGCCCACCGTGGTCTGGTGGGCAGCAGCGGAGCCGTGCTGAGCAGTTCAGTGCAGCTCCAGCCACCATCAAGCCCGGTACAACATTACTTCAGCAGTTGTGATTGAACAATAGCTCCCATATAACATCGTTTACCAGCAGTAAGTGGGATTTCTGCGACAAGAGGCATTACCACAGCAGGACCACCCAAGGCTCTCCAAACCAACCCTCTCTCCACACAGCCCCCTGCCCATGAGCTGAATCCAGCTACAACAGGGATGCTTGTGGTTCTCCTGCCTTCCTCCAACAGCAACAGACAGCTTCAGAGTCCAAAGGGACACTCACACAAAGCTGGAGGGACAGTGAGGAATCAATGGTAACACAAAAACAAATAGCTTTCAAATGATTTTGGAGTCTCTAAAAATGGGGAGTTCTTATTTTTAGACTGCATACAAACAGCTCAAGGTGCTTTTTCTTTTGTCCCCATGACAGTAGTAAAGTGGCTACACCTGCCTCGCCTCACTCCCTTTTGATGGTAAACAGAAGGTCTTGCATTTAAGTTACAACATGGAGTGCTTCAGAGCAGCCCTGTGCCAAAATAGCACATTTCTGAGGGATGCAAAGGTATTCAATAAAAAGCTTTTAAAGGCATATTTTTAAACTTGCAGCAGGAAAGCTTTTCTGTGTCAAGACAGTAATTCTTTTAACAGCATTGATCAAAATGTCATTCTTTTATGAGTGTACAATACCTTTTAATGGCATACAACAAGCCATTAGAGTTATACACCTCCGTACAGCAGACAGCTTACTGGAAAATTGGGAACACTGGCCAAGATACAGTCACCAGCTTTTATGCTTCTAATAAGGCAGAGTTTCTTCCATTTTCCCCAGCTCTACTTCACCCTAATACCCACAAGTGAAGTGATCCAAAAATTAAGCCAAACTTCTCATGACTTCCACCAATGATTGACACTGTAATCCACGTATTTTCCCCAAGAAATACCTCTTATAAATACAACGAATATCCTAGTTTCCTAAAGCGGGATTCACACCAAGGTCAGATCTGCTGCTTTGCTTTCCTCACTGGTGATCACACGTATCCCCGAACCAGCGTAGGCTGAGGAATCAAAGGTGGCTGAATTGCACATAATGGTTTTGATTTTCAGAAACAGGAAATAAACCCACCTGCCCTTTCCTAACACTCTGAGGCCTTGGACAGAATCTGCCTACAAATCATCCCATTCTGTCCAAGGGCTCCAGCCCTTCTGAAAGGGTAAGGGCACTGGTGATGGCATTTGCTCTGCTTGAGCAGACGGCGAGCCTGGGCTCTGGGTGTGTTCAGCAGCACCTCACAGCTATATTTTAGCTACAGGTATCAACAGGAGAGGGAATTATTTCTGTCAACCCACCTTCAAGGGTTTTCACATTAAGAGTAAAAGAATATTTATGGGATTTAATCATCAACGTTAACCGAGCAGTGGCAGCAGTAAAAGAACCATATTTCACTCTCTGAAATACTTATGGATAGCATCCACCAAGATCTTCTCAGCTACTTTTGAAAGTGTATCTAAGTCATCAGTATAAGCAAATGAAAAAACAATTCCTCATTAAAACATAAGGCAAAAATGTAAATCAAAGAAGGAAAAACTGACTAGAGAGAGGTGACAGAAAAGAAAACCCAAGGCTCTGAAATCCAAAGCTGGAGTGAAATTAATTTTACTTAAGAAGAGTTTAAGAGGCTACTTGTCTCTTACCTTTTCAGTTCTGTAGCACAAAAGCAGCTGTTGTCCCAATGACCTCCAGTTATGAGATAACTGCTACAAGTCTTCTTTTTCACAGCAGTCATATCTAGAATTAAATCCAAGTGAATATTTTTTTCTTTTACGCAATCTTTCAGCATATATAAACTCAACCAAAACAATTTACGCTACAGAAAATGCCATTATCTCGAACAGAATACCACAAAGCCAACAGTGCTTATATCTGCCCTCCATTTGTTATTAAACATACCATTGGACACAAAGAGCTCTCCCCGGAAGATTACCAGGTCACCCACAAAGAGCATGACTTCACTACATGGTGCTAATTCAGACCAAGGTCTGGTCAGAATGAGACATATGCTGATCATAAACCTGAGCGTGCTATATTCTATATCTCTTCAGTGATGTAAAAATAAACTAAGGTCTTAAATTAGGGAGGTCACATAGGGCCAACATAAACAGGAACCTATCTAATTTATCACTTCAGCTTTTAACAGCTTCGTGTTTCAGTTGAGATCTCCAGCCCTGAAGGCTCTTAGTAACAGGTTTGGCATTACAGTTCTTGGAGACTACATGGATCCGTGTGAGAACACTTTCCAGCCAGGACACAGCAGCCGGTGTTCCCGGCACAGCCCGCAGCAGCTGCGCACACACCCGCGGCACCGGCGGGGGCTCCGGCCGCTCCCCCGGCTGCCCCTGCCCCGCACAGCCCAGGGACCCTCCTGGCTCGGTGGGACCCTCCCGAGCATTCACCCGTTGCACAGCTTGGCAAGCGCTGGACGTGCGCGGTCCCTGGCCATGCAGAGTCTCCCTCGCCACGGGGCCGTGCAACGGCGGGACCGCCACCAGCCCGCCCGGAACGGCGACACAGCTGCGGGAGAGCGCGGCCCCGCCGGGCCGGGACAGGACAGAGCCCGGCCCTGCGGCGGCAGTGTGGAGGAAACCCGGCCCGGCCCCCGCCTCCCGGCAGCCTCCCGGAGGAGGGGGAAGCAGGACGGCGTTAAAGCGGTGCCCCTGTGCACCGGCCCTTACCTGCACTGCAGAGCGCAGCCACAGACCCTCCCCGAACCGCGCGCCGCCGTTCCGCGGCCTTTCGGTTCCGTGCCCACCGGGCCGGGCCGGGCCGGGCCGGGCCGGGCCCGCAGCGCGGCCGGAGCCGTCACGGGGGAGAAGGTCGGACATCCCAAACCGGGCCTCACGCTGCGCCGTTTGAAAGGGAGCGCCAAACCTTGTCCCCGCCCCACCACATATTGACGGAGCTCCCGTCCAATCCTGAGGAGGGAGAGACAAAGCCCTGCCCCGAGACGCCAACTAGCCAATCAATACTCACCAAGGGTGGAGACGATGTGAACACCTCGCCCCGCATACGGCCTCACGAGCCCGCTGCCTCAGTATTGCCCAACAGGAGCTCAGCGTCCTGCCCGTGCTGGCCGTCGATTGGACAGCGCAGGGAAGGGGCGGGCCTTCACGGAGACCCGTGGACACGGGCGGCGCGTCCGGTTGTCATGGGGACGTGCGGGCGGCCGCGTCGCTCTGGCCCGGCCGCAGGCCTGGCCCGCGGTGCGGTCGGCGCCTCCAGGTCCGATCAGCGCCGCGCCGCGCCGGCTGCTGCCCCTGAAGGCCAGCGGGGCTACTGCGAGCCCCTGCCCTGCTGTGGAGCTGGCCTCAAGGTCTGACAGTCTTGCTAAATGGTGTCCTGTTGTTGTAGAGGAGGACATAGAAGCTGCCTGTGCCCTATGAAATGGCTGAAGAAAGTCACCACTGACCCTGGAGCCTGAAAGAAGAGACAGTGCCAAACCATCCCGAGCGCCATTCTCCCTAAAGACCCGCAGGCCCTGTCTGTCTGTTCCAGGCTCTGCTGCCGCCAGCCCGGTCAGATGGAGGGAAAGCCGCCTGGCCCAGCAATCTTGGGCACTTACCTGGCCTGCGCTGAGGCAAGAGGACTGCAGATCCAGGTAGCATGCAAAACCAGCTGACTATCTACAGCCCGAGAGCTGCCTGGAGAGTAACAAGGCTTGTGTTCTCCCCATCATGTGGAGGAGCCAGAGAGAGAAAAGACAATGATGTGGTGTCGGGTCAGATGAGTGACCGTCCGTCGCTGTCCCCTGCCCCGGCTTTCCTCGGCGGCACTACTGGGAAGCAGCACTTGGGGTCCTGCAGCAAATTGTTCACAAGCATTTGTGTCACAAGGTACAAAACAACTCAGCGCTATCAAGGCAGGCACCTGATTTATGTCTATTACAAGCAGTTGAAGGAGTTACTGCTGCCTCTAAGCCATACACAGATCTAATTCCAGATAGGGGAAAGCATGCAAAGCCAGGAGATGCTCAAGTTGGCTCGCTCTCCCTTGTGAGAAATGCAGCCAGCTTCAGAAATGGAAAGGCAGATGAAAAACATGGCATTAGCACAGGTGAAGTATCAGCCAGGCTTTGGAGCCAAAAAACCTACATGGTTCAGACATCTATCCCAACACTCTTGATAGAGAAGCAGGGAATGAATCAAGTTTACCGAAACCCTAAAGGCATAAATAATGACAACAGATACGCAGTTCCTTCCAGCCATACCTCTTTGTTAGTAGGATGAAGTTTTGCTTGTCCAGGGAACTGCTTGCAATGACGGAGCTGGGAAACTGAGAAAAAAAGCACTGGCCTGTGATCTTAGCAAAGAAAACTAGCAGTGGAAACTCGCTTCCTTTTCCTTCTTTGGAACTGATGTGTGACCACAAAGCAAGAGAATGCTTGGAACTTTGTCTTCTCTTTGAAGAAGGATGGAGAAAAACAAATATTTTTGACTTTGTAATCAAAGCAGCTTTCTAAGCTATGTGCGCATGCATAGTAATCCCTCAGTAATCCTACTAGCCTCAGGCGTACAAGATGCTTATGAAATAACAGGGCAGTTCCTACAACAGAAGAAACTTTTAAAATTTTTTTTGTCTAGCTCATCATAAGGCCAAGCAAAAGAACCAAGTTCAATGGACCATCACAGGAAAAATATAAATGAGCTCAAATGTAAAGTGTTCCTGTACCCAAGTATGTTGATCAAATACAAGGTGCTACGAATGGGGTAACACTGTGGCGTGGTATTGCAAACAGAAGTCCAGTTTCCAATTCTTTTTCCAGAGTAGAATATTATTTTAATGTGTGAAATGCAGTGAGAGAGCAAGAAAGCAAAAGTACTGTGAGGGTTAGAGCACAGTTACAGCCATTGCCAGGCACTAGTCATTACAATCATATTTCATAATAATTTCCACTACAACTCTTTTCCCCATCACTCGTAACTTTTTAACAATTTTCTAACCAGAAACTTTTCTATCTTGAAAAACATATTTAGAACTTTTTTCTCTTAATATTCCTTCAGCTGAAGTGTACAACGGTCAGAAACTTGAAATGAGGCACAGCAGTGATCCACACTGAAAATCAAAACACGCCTTTACATAATTGGCCTTTTATTGTCATTCATGAGTGTGTAAAATTCAGACCATTTTTCCTGAGCTGTTTAAGAGAGCCAGGGGCATCTGCTGCTCGTTGCTCTATACAGCGCCTCAGCTGGGGAGGATCCTCTTCTTTCTCCTTCAAGGACACATTAGTTCAACCAAGTCTGCAGAAACACACCGCGGGTGTGCCTGATGTCAAACCATTGGTGCCCAAGCAAGGGTGTGAGGACGCCCGCCAGAGGCCAACTCCTAGTTTATTTTATTGTGACTAATTGACTAAGAGCCATCACAGTTTGGAATCAAGCCAGGGCCTGAAGCTGAAATTGCTTCTTAGTAAGTGATTTGCTCCAGTCAATGAATCGAGAGAAGACTTGTACTCTCATCCTCCTAGACCTGCCGTCTTGGCGATGTTAATAAAATAGACCCTGACCAAGGAGAAGTGGCAGGATGCCAGGACAATGCATCAGAACTATCTTTCCTGGAGAGAGTCGTCCAACAGGTTGTCAGCAGGAGCTGCCTCTGCCTGCCAGGCGCTCTTCTGAAGAGTCCCATGGTAACCACAGCAAACTGCCCGAGGAACCTGCGAACCAGCACTGCAAATCCACTGCCAGCAGTATCGGATGATACACGATGCTGGCAATGTGCTGTAAAGTGCAGGATTCCACAGCCACAACATCCCCTCCCTGAGGCGCGAGGAGCTCCCGGCTGCGGGCCCGGCTGACCTGGCGCGGTGCAGAGCTGGTGCTGACAGGCTGCAAAGGCACAGCAGAGCCGTGTCCCTGGATGGACGCACAACCTTCTGTGTAGTCCCAAGGCACGTGCTGGGAACGCTTGTCAAGCCTGGGCTCCCCACGAGCAGCTCCAGCAGCAGAGCTCCCCTGCTCCGGGGCCCGAAGGAGCCTCATCCACCAGCCTGGCTGCAAGGCTGGGCAGCCATGGTGGCACTGCAGCCAGGACAGCAGGGACGGGAGGACAGGAGCTGCCTCCAGTGCCAGAGAGGTGGGAGAGCAGAGCCCGGCAGCTGCCAGCCTCCCTGCCAGGCTGAGTTCTCCCTTGCGTATTAGTCCATATGCCTGCCCTCCCCACCAGAGGTGCACGGTGCACTGACCCAATGGCTGTCATTAAGCCAGCTGCAAGAAGGTGCCCAGATGTGCTGTGCTGAGCACAGTCTGAGGGATCACTGGTGGTGCCTGTTTTTGGCAGTCACACGGGGACCTGCAGCCTGCGCGGTGTGCGGGGCTCAGCTCGTCCCGTGGGCCAGAGGAGCCGTGCACGGGCAGGCAGCGCGGGCAGGGCACACTTGGCTTGTCATACAGCACAGCCAGGCTGGGCAAAGCTACATCAGCTCAGGAAGGACCGTGCTTCGAGCACATCTCCCCCAACACCATCTGTAGTGCTCCAGAATCTTAATGTTTTTCATTTTCAACAAAACCCCCTCAAGTTCCATTAGAAAATACTCCATTACAAAAATACCAGGGTTGCACAGTTAAACACTCCAGAAGAGAAATGCTGTGAAGTCAAGACGGCACACACAGCCCTTCACTCTGCCCCTCGCACGCCCGTGTGCAACACAAGCTATTCCTCAACTCACACAATAGTTTGTAGTCTTTTCAATCTTTTCTATAACCTTGTTCGTATGACACCTTGTAGCACTCTCTACAATGCAATGTAGCCCAGACAAAGAGTCCATTAAAGTAATTTATGTGAAAAATATGCAGTAAATCACAATTAGACAATATACAACTGGTGAAGTAAAAGAACCAAATAATAGTGAGGGCAGGCTACTACATTCAAGAGTTTAGAATTAAGCTACCACATTAACCACTTCAGCGCCAACACCACCACCAGCCCTTATGTTTCAGAGGTTCAATTCTCTAAAATTAAAGGAGAAAAAAGGTAAAGCAAACACACACCCCTCCTTAATGAGACTAAATGCTTTCTTTCTGACAACATGCTAGTACTTGATACCAACGCGTGGAGATTTTACCGGGTGTGCCTGCTGCTGGCACCCTGGTGCATGCAGGGCCTCTGGTGGGCCAGGCATCCCCTGCACCCCTGGGGTGCAGAGCAGCAGGACCCCGGCTGTGAAACAGCTAAAGCAAAGGAACCACACAGGAGCAACAGCCACCAAGGCTGCAGGACCCCAGCAAGATGGTGCGAAATTTAGAGCATATATTTATAATGATTTTTAAAAGTCTCAAATGTTTTCTTAGGAATACGTTGATTGTACAAGTAAAGTGATGCTTTGATGTGATTGGGCAGTGTAATCAGTTTTCTGTGACCAGAGTGGTTGCTCCATGTCACCAAGCCAGGGTAACCACAAGCACAGCCCAAGCCCCTGGTACAACGAGCTGTTCTTACCGAGCCCCAGCCCATTCCCCTGTGAGCACCTACCCAGAGGGTCACCGCGGGGCAGCTGATGAGCGGAACTCCAGCACAAGGATCCTGCTGAATCCAAACTCCCTCATGAGCCACAGTTCTGAGATGCCTCAGCCCTCTGGCCAGCCCATCAGCATCTTCCCTGGATTGAACAGCAAAGCTTTTTATTTTTAAGGACTCCACACCATTTTCTTCTTCTAGCTACTTACCTGTTTGTCCTCAGCTTTCCCAAGCAAAAAGCCCTTTGAACACTGCACGCACCTCCATAAGGAAGGAGCGATGCTGCTGCCTTCCCAAGCCGGCTCATCCCACAGCTCTTCCACCAAGAGCCCCGGCCCCCCGGGTCAGCTACATCAGGTCTGGCCATGGTCACAGGTGGTGCTGCCAACAGCTCTCAGCTGTGGAAATCACAGCAACCTTATCCCGTTCAGTGCTCCAAATTCAGGGTGACATTAAAAGTTGTAATGTCAGCTGTTAAAATATTAAAATGATCTTTTCATTTTCCTTCTGCTTCCTGGGGAGCAGTGGCATGTAGAAGAATGTTTGCCATGATTCCTATGAGGTGCGAGGCAGTAATTAATTACTAGAGAGGATGAGATACAGCCTTCTGATTCTCTGGAATATCTGCTAAACCTCAGGACAGTTTGTATACATTTGAGCCCCTCCTCTACAAAGAAAAGATAAACAGAATGAAAGACAGCAATGAAGCAAGCAGCAGCAGCTCTGAATAGTAACTTGTCTCAGAGTTAATCCAGAACCTGGTAAATAAAGCTGCAGACAGTTAATAAATTAGATGAATAAAGCCTAGAAATAGTATGTTACAGTAGGATTAGTTCATCTAGAGGGTACCTGGCGAACTCATAGGAAGTATGGAGAGAGAGGTAAAGAAGACACTAAATTACTGTCAGCTCTTTAAATTATGTCTGCAGATCCTATTACAGGAGAGAAAGGAGAAATGGCTGCAGAACAAATCATATGAATTCCTGTAGCCAGTGGTCCAACAGTCCCTTTAAAAAAAAAAAGACTGCAAGAGACAAAACGCATGTGTGCATGTGCAGTGGGCGCAGTAAAAGACGCGTCTGTCCCCATTCATCACGTGTCATCTCTGGAGTGCGCAGATACGGCTCGGCGGGGGCAGCGTGGGTGTCACAGCCCCACGGCTTGGCCCCCTGCATGGAGACAGGCACAAACCACATGTGCTCCTGCACAGAGCTCTGATCCCAAACCCAGGCACCGCCGCTGCCCTGTTTGGGCACCAAGACCTGCAAGGCTGGAGCTACAGCATCCCTGAATTGTCCCGTCTGGGTGAGCAGCACCGCAGAGGGCAGCGCAGGCAACGCTGGCACCAGCTGTGCTGCAGGCAAACCAACACGGGCAGCAAAGAAGAGGTGGCGATAAAGGTTTCAGACAAGGGCCTCAGAACTAATTGCTGCAGCAGATGGAGCAGAGCTGGAGATCGTCTTCCTGCTGCTCATTGCTGATGTTTTGGCGGGCAGGGCTCAGCGCCGCGGGGCTGCTGGCGCCGAGCAGCAGGCAGTGCCAGCCCGCCGGGGCTGAGGTGCAGGAACGAGCACTCCCTGACCTACAGCCAGCCCGGTTAAACCGCTCTGAGCCCCGAGACTGGCTTGTAATTACAGCCGGAGTGTTAGCCCCAAAGCACGACCAGTGACAGTGCACATGCCTGAACTGTCAGCTAATACACTGCTACTCTGACATTGAAGCATGCAATTACTGCATTTTAACCCTGAAATATCAGATGGGAAGATTCAGGCACTGGCCGCTCAGGTGCCTGCAGGACACCGCTGTCCCCGGGAAAGCCGTGGCTGTGATCATGGGGAGCTGCAAAGTGATTGGAGTAACTTCCAGAAAAAGGAACAACTGTATTGCGCTGTTTCTGCAAGTCCCTGCATTTCCAGTTAAGATCTGTGCGTATTTCCAGATGCTGCTAGGGCCTCATGGTAATTTTTTTTTATGAGAGTAATTTACAGCACCTGGTAATTTTACTGTTTCTCAATGTCATGTCCTGCTTCACAGGACACTGATGCTCCTGCGTTGTTCCTGCTGTGAGCTCTTAGGTCCTCAGCAGTTTAACTGTATGTCCAGTGCAATACACAAAGTGATCCACCTTCACCTGCATCCCTTGCACACGCTCACACGCTCACGCAATCGCCTTTGGAAAATAATTACAGCACGGAAGCCGATCCTGTTAGATTAAGACAAATTAAGAATCTAATATATAGGTTTGCTGTCAGGTTCTCAGGGTCAAGGGTCGATACAGTATATTGCAATGAGGCTATAGGTTACCCCTGCCCCAATATTTTATCATAATAAACCAAATGGGGACGAAACACCCAGCAGTAGCCCATAAATCTATTAGCAGTGAACTGTCAATGTCCCATATACCAGGGTAATTTGTTAATTCAGAGCTGGGTCTCTTTTTTCACTAGACCTTGTAAACTCCTTTCTGAAACATCAATAAACCATCTGCTTTGACTTGTTAATCAAACGACTTTATTCAGTCCAAAGCAATTTTTTCCTAATAAAAACAGAGTATTTATCTCCATGGCTATAAAAGAGGATTGTTTTCAACTGTTCACTTATAGTTAAGAAGCACATTTAGTTTGGATTGATTTCCAATGCTTTGGTCATATCTTGTCACTTCCCATTTCTTACACACAGCATCTCAGTTTAGCTCCTTAGCAGGGAAAGCACAACCTGACCCAGTGCTGGGAGTGGCAGCCAGCAGCAAAAAAAGGTCATGGAAATCAAACTTTAAAGAACTAAACACATCTCCTCTGGCCCCGAGGCTGCTCCCAGCTTGCTCCGGGTCTCCAAGTAGCCTCCCCTGCAGCTGCAGCCCTGTCCCTTCCACCGCCTGCCCAGCGAGCCTGGCGTGTCACCGGGGACAGCCTCCCCGTGCTCCTGTTCGCTGGTCTGGCCAGCACTCTACCAGCACAACCACGGCACGCGCCCCTCCAGCCGCAGCAGTGATGGGGAGCGGAGCTGCAGGAGGGCTGCGCGGGCTCTGCTGCCCACTGCCTGGTGGCAGCTCCGGCCGCACCACCGGCCTGCCCGCCTGCAGGCAGGGGCAGGGTGGCACGGTGGCACAGGGGCACGGTGGCACAGCGGTACAGTGGCGTGGTGTCCTTCCTTCCCACCGGCACAAGGGCAGGGGAAACCATCAGGCCCCTGTGAGAGAAGCTGCAGTTCCCTGGTGCAGCGCAGAGGGGGAGACCACGGGTAGAGGACCTGGGGATGAACTGGAGAAGGAAAGCACGTTTTCAGTCTGGCTGGCCGTTTTGTTTCTCCAGTGGTGTGTCACATCTGCAGCAGGAGCTGAGGAGTTCAAGCCACCCTCTGGCAGCCCACGGGCCCAGCCAGAGCAGCTCACACAGCACGAGAGGGGCCAGCGCCTGCCCAGCCCCGCACCACTGCCCTGTGCTGGTCCCCGAGTCCCCCGGACCCCAGCACGACACGGGCCGGCCACTGCTGTGCCCAGGGGCCTCAGAGAGATATTTGCAGCAACCCCCCAGTCCACCTTGGCTGCAGTGGAAGGTGTTTCGCAGGCTGGTGGCCATGACATGAGGCTGTAGCTGGGATCCTCCCGGGGCATCCCTGGGCACAGGCGGGGTGGCACAGGTGGGGTGGCAGCCTCGCACCTCACTGCACCCCTATGGCTTTGTGGGCCACGGAACGCTGGGGCTGTCCTGGGGACACAAGTGTTCCTTAGCAATACCCATCACACAGGCACGTCGTGAAGGGTTGTCCCTGGACCGCTGAGGTGCCAGGACGCAGTGCCTGCCCATGTGGAGACGCTGCGTCCGTGGAGGGCACCCAGCTCTTCTCCGCAGCAGCTCTGAGTAACCAGAGGGAAACGTTCCCTGACCCGGTCTGATCCTAACCAGATCCCACCCTTGTCAAGTACCTTCCGCTGCAGACTGAGGAATCACAGATCTTCCGCCTGCAGCCTCTCTCATGAACGCCTTTTGCTAAACACAAAAGGCAGTTTCAGTGAGCGCAAGATCAGAGCAGCAGCTCCCCAGCTGGGTGCAAGCCCCTGCCAGCCGGGCACAGGCCACCGCAGCCCCATCCCCTCTCACCTGCAGATACCAGCTGCTCCGCGGGGTGGCTGTGGGACCATCCGGGCCATCATGTCTAGCATTTCCCAGCTGTCCTGGCCCAGCGCTGGTGCTGCAAAGACACTGTCCAAGGGAGCTGTGCTGAGCTGCTGCGGGTCAGCTGTGGCCCTGACCTGCTGGGGACATCTGGCCAGCATCACCTGAGTGCTGCTTGCCACAAAGCGCTGCAGCCTTGGCTGTAAAAGGTGCTGTTGAGGGACGTGTCACCAAAAACCTGAGGGGCATCTCACAGTGCCAGGTCACCACGGTCAGATGGAGGCTCAGCCGCCAGTATGGCTGTACCGCAGCCCTTCTCTGCTGCTCGGTGCCAGAGACAGGGCTGGCTGAGCCTCAACCCCTCGCCAAGGCTCCATGCGCAAGGGTCCTGGGGACCATCCCCAGCCCAGACCCTGTGCCTTGTCCTGGCTGGGCCCTGCTGCAGCTCCGAGGATGCGGCGCAACCATGGCAGCTGCTGGTTCCCAGCAGGGCAGGACCATGGTGGAGCAGGACCAGTGTGGGCAGTGCCAGGGTGGGCAGTGCCAGGGCGGGCGGGCAGGGCCCCCATAGGTCCAGCCACGCGTGGCGGGCGCGCTGGGGCTCCGGCAGCCATGCTGTGCCTCGACGGGCTGCGCGCCAGCCGCACCCGCTCCCAGGATGTGCAAATCAGGAACCTCCAGCCCCGTCCTGAGCACCCTGTGGGGGGGAAGGGGCAGAGAAACAAAGTCATTTATATAATGTGTCTCCCTGCTGAGCCCCTAATGGCTGGCGCTTTTGTTCTGCCGGGGCTGGCTGTCTGTGATGGGCAGGAAGCTGCAGTCTCCCTTTGTTCCATGGCCTTATTCAGCAATTTAGATCCATCATAAAAATCAAATATGCATGTTGCAATCGCCTTGCGTACAACAGCTTCAATTTTCGCCTTTCTTTAATTTGAACTCCATGGGAGAAAGAGGCAGGGCCAGGGAGCAAGGGGCAGCAGGAGAAGTGCTTTGTGATTTTGTTCAGCGGGCTGTGAAAATAGGGTGTAATGAAAATACAGAATTTTTATCTTTGCCTCATTATTAAAAAAAAAAAAAAAGGACAGACATTTTTAATAAAGCCTCCCTAGTAGAAGGATAGCCTGTGTGGGGAGCGGCCTTCATGGCCCCCCATCCTGGGGACAAGAGGGTCAGCAGGGCTGGGGGACAACGGTTGGCCCCGAGGGCTGTGGCACTGTGGCAGGGGCTGGTGACAAAGCTGGCAGCTGCCTGGTGTCACCACACATGGCCCCGTTGATGTGCCACGCTCTCTGCTTGCGGGCACGTTTTGTCCTTCCAGAAAATCAAGATGCTCATCTGTTGCTGAAAGCAAACATAAATCCTTAAAAAGGCTGCCAGCACCTCCATGAGCTGCTCCCCAGGGCCGGGGTGCTCAGCTCCATAGCGCCGGCAGGGTGACCGTCCGCCGAGCTGCCCTCCCGGCTCGGAGAGCGCAGGGGCACCGCCACAGCCCAAGAGCTGGGGCTGCTCGGCCTCTGCTCCTCCACCCGTCCCCACGGCCCCGAGGCGGCTGCGGCGGGACGGAGCTGCTGGCGTTGCAGGTACGGATCCAGACCCCGGGCTTCGGAGCGCGCCATGGGGACACGGGAGATCCCCACCTTGCACCCACATTTCTGTGAGGAGGGGCCGTGCTTTCCTGGGAGCAGAGCCCCAGGAGCTGCTTTGGCTGGTACGATCCAGAGGAACCTGCTGGGTCTGCACGCAGCAAACCCGCCTGTGCACGGGGACCTTTTGGCAGCCCCTCCAGAAGCCACCTGCACACCCAGAGCCAGAGCTCAACCCACAAAGCCACTGGCGCAACATCCCGCTGCTGCGCGGCACCGCTGCCGGCACCACGGCCCTGCCACGCGGGGGAGGCTGTGACCACGGGCGGCCCTGAGAAGGGACATGTCCCCGGGTCCCCCTTCACCATGGGCACATGGGGACACCCTTCCAGCAGGCTGGGACACGCAGTGCAGTGGTCACAGCCCTTGTCCTTCTCCTCCGCCACATGTGCTGATGAAAGGCGCTGCTGGAGCAGGAGGGATACAGCTTCACAAAATAGAAACTGAATTTCTGCTTCAAAAATAAAAGGCAGTGCTTTGCCAAAACACTCAGCATTCCACGCGCACATTAACCTGACCGGAGGAGGAAGGTGGGGCTTTTCCTTGTCTCTGCCCCGCTGATCACTTTCTATCAATTCTGATCTGGCTTTAACATCCCTGCAGCCCCTGGTGTGCCTGGCTCGCTGGGGCCGTAGCACCGGGAGGTGCCTGGGAGCCGCCCCATGCTGGGGCCATGCGGGGCTCACCCCCCGACCTGCGTTCAGCCCAGACCCAGCACCTCTGCGGACACCTGTGTGTTGGGGGCTGCTCCCAGAAAGCCGTGGGGACACCCTCCCCAGGGAGCCCACCTGCCCCAGGTGCGCAGGGCCCTGCAAAATGGAACATGGACAAGACAGCAAAAGTTCAGAAAGTACCGGTAGTCCCCAAAGCCATGACTTAAACCCACACAAGCTCCTGGCCATGGTCCCTGCCCCGCACCGGGCTGGGCAGGTGGCTGTGGGTGCCGTGCGTGTGCAGAGTGTGCCTGGCCAGGCCAGCAGCAGTTTGGCAGAGAATCCCCTCCCCCGTGCTGTGAAAAGGCCCTTTTTTGCTGTGACAATTCAATATAATTGAAAGTTTGCTTAGGAAAGAGAGTCTTTTTAACTGAACATGCTCACAGCTGAATCGATATGAATTATACGGCACAGAAGATGCCTAGGGTATTAAAACATTAATTAAGTAACATCGTGCTACCATCTAACCAACAGCACAATACCATTTATCGGCACCGCTCTCTTTTCTCCGGGGCGCAGTGTGAAGTCTCTTCCATCAACCACAGGGAGATCCAGGGCAGTGCCGGCTGCGGCTCCTCCGGTGCCCCCCCCGGGGCGGCCGTGGCTGGTGGGACAGTGGGCATGGACAGGTGTCCCAGCCCGGTGGTCCCGCTCCTGGCCCTGGTGGGGATGTGGAAGGGTCCCTGTGGCCACAGGGCTTTCTCTGCCATTCCTGCAGTGCCACCAACCCGCAGCCACCCGCGTCCCACCAGCGGGCAGGGGAGGAGCAGCCGGTGCTGCCGGCCCAGCCGCTGCAGCAGCCCCGGAGCCACGTCCTTGGCCGGTGCTGAGCTCAGCTGGGTCAGCTCACCACATCAGCTGGGGAACTAATGCACCGACCCTGCAATACACCAAAATAGAAAGTCATTGGAGTGAAATCAGTGTCTTCAACACATCCCCTCTGGCAGAGCGTTAATTAAAATGACTCTCTAGTGCTTTAGATCATCAGGTGTACATTGTTAACGAGTTTGGAGGAGAGAATGGGCTCCACATTTGTAGTTGAAGCGCTGATGGAGTTAACCCTTCACCACTGCTGGCACGGCCTGGGCCTGCTGGCAGTTTCTCAGAGCATCCGTCTGCATTAGAGATGTCTGCTCTCTTAGCAGACTTCGGATATCATTTAGCAAAGATGTTCACGTGGGATCCAGCTCAGTTCAGCAGAGTCCTGGCTGCAGACGTGACGAGGCTGCAGCAGCTGCTTTAAGGAGATGGGGGGTCTGTGCCTGGCCAACTCCCCAGGGGCTGCTGTGGCCATGGGGCAACTTGCCTTGTGTTTGGCTGGTCTGCAGCAAAACCGGTGCACGGCAGCGCACAGCCAAACCAAGCAAGGGCTTGGGGTCTCCATGGGCTGTTTCATACCCCAGACACCTTTACAGCTGCAGCTCTTCTGTCACTTGGTGGCACTGAAAATGTGTCCTTGATGTCTCACCTGTACACTGGGCCCTGCCGTGGGACCTGGCAGCGCTGGCCATGGCTCTGGGCTCGTGGTGAGGGAGGGACACTGGCACCGCGGGAACGGACCGTCCACGGCGCTGCCCTGCGTGTGCTGGTGGCATTGGTGAGCCGGTCCCGGCCTCCCCGGAGCTGACGGTGCTGCCCAGATGGCAGCGACACACGGGCTGCACCCGCGGGCACCGGCACCTGCCAGGCGGGAACTCGGCTCCACACCCATCGGCGATGTTCCCACTGCTCTGGTTTTATAAATAAGTTTTTTTTTTGGCTTACAATAGTGTGCTATTAAGAGCTAAATCTCTTCCTTGTCTTTTAGGCAACGGCAATGAAAGGTTATTAATAATCATGCTCAATCTCCTCTTACCAGAATCACAGCATGGAAACCCTTTTTTATTTCTGTCAGAGATTTGCACCATCTCTGCTGATGCGCTGCTCTGAACAGAGATGCTCTCGCAGAGGTTTTTAGTTTGCAGCTTGTGCAGCTACTAGAGGCCGTTTACACCTCTCCGACCATTAGCAAGGTGCTTTCTCAAGCGTAGCTGTTTTAAACTGGAATTCAACCCAGAAATAACTAGCAATGTTACATAATAAACTTACAAAACTGCGGGTCCGTGAACAAGAGGGAAGTCAGCAACGCGGCACAGCGCAAACACCGGCAGAAGGGTCGCGCTGGCGGCCCCGTTACTGCCGCAGTCCCATGCGCTGGTGAAAAACGCAGAATGGATTTTTCTCATCTAAACCCCAGCAGCCGAGAGGTGCTGCAGACCCACCCGTCCAGGCTCAGGCCAGGAGCGACCCCGAGCCTGGGCCAGGCAGCCGGGCCAGCAGGGTTTGGGTTCCCAGCTGCAGCGCTCGGTGCCGTCGCTCTGGCCACAGGATCGGCCCTCGCTCAGTTCGGGTACGCCATAGCACCAGGAGTCGTCGGGGGCTTGGCAATTCTGACCTCCTTTATTTCATAATTCATGTATTTTTGGAGTGTGAGTCAGTACAAGTATTTGTTTTTCTTTTGTTCTTGTGAAAGTACATCAGCAACCTGATTACTGAACTTCCTGGCTCCCAAGTGAATGTCCCGACCCGATTAATTAAAGGATGATCCCACAGCCTCGTGAGCTGCAGAATCTCCTGCCCGTGGCCTCCGCTCCGGCCGGTGCTGCGGGGGCTCCGGGCTGAGGACGCCCACCCTGGACACGGCCGCTCGCCCCGCCTGCAATGTGGGGTTGGCTTTTATTTTATTTTTTCTTTTTAAATTATTTATTGCTGCAGTTATAAATTAGAGATGAACGGTGGCCCCCGAGGCTCTCTTTTGGAGCTGGTCCTTATTAATGAATTTCAAGCATTTTCTGCTGCAAGAGGCAATTTTTGGTAAGAGCATTGTGTATTTAACACTCAGGAGTTCATCAAGTTTCCCTCCCTGAAAGCCCAGGGAAGGAGCAGCGAGTCAGCCACTTACCTTCCTTACCTTCGTCTCCTTTTGATCAGTAGAAAACAGATCGTGATTTCAGTTCACTTCTAGTTTACAGATTTAAAAATGACCTCAACCTATCAGGGCATCGTGTTTTCCCTTTAACCATTAATTACAGCGGTGTCCCCAGAATTCTCATACAATCATTTAGTAAAATTAAATGTACTTATAATGTCTTTTTCCTACACAATGCATCCCGAAGCCATAATACGAATTGTACTATTTGGCTCATTACTTCCACTTTACCGTTAATTCACAGCGTCAGCCCCGGCGCGCTGGCACGCCGTGCGCGGGAGGACGGGACACGCGCGCGCGGCAGCGGTGCCCACGGCGCGGTGACGCGGTCACACGGTGACGCGGTGACGCGGTCACACGGTGACGCGTGTCACGGTGATGCGGTCGCACGGTGACGCGGTCACACGGTGACGCGGTGATGCGGCCCTGGCAGCGCCGCGTGCGGAGCAGGAGCCGGTGGCCCCGCGCACCCCCCACCGACCCGGCACCGCGCGGGACAGCGGAGACGAGAGCTTTTGCTCATTTTTTTTTTAATGTATCACAATGAGCAGGAAACATACGTGATGAAATATTTCCAAAGGAGTATATTCAATTACCATCTACAGTCAACTCAACTATGACAACAAAGTCTTTTGTGACAAATTTTTTAAAGTTTTGAATGTTCCATGTGGTTTCTGTTTCTGTTAGTCTCCATGTATTTTGGTACAGTTCGAGATCAGCATTGTTACAGTAACAAAAAAAAAGCTAACAAGACTACATTATAGAAAAACACCAAGAACATCATTTTTGGTTTCACTTGCTCTATTTTTTGTACATTGCAAAGGCTGTTCATAACCCTCTTCACCTCATTTATGCTTTCTGTTCTACCCAAACTCACCCCCCAAAAATAAAACTGAAAAAAATAGTCAAAGCTTTGTGTTTCACAGTGGGCAGTATCTCAGCGCCAACAAACCAACCAACCAACCAACCAACCCAATTTCTGCTTCTATTTAAAAGTTTAATTTTTTATTTTAAAGCAAAATATATTTCCATGAACAGCGAGTGTGCCGGCTGGTGCCAGCGCCTGCCCCGGCGCGGGGGCCCTGCACTCACCTCACACCTCTCTTTATTCTCAATTGTATGAAACTTTGGCCATCTTCACCACTTAAAAAAAGCTTTTTAGTAAAAATAAAACAGAAACCTGCTCAATGCCAAGTTTAAAATCTCCCCCTCGCGCCCTGCCCGGCCCCGCTCCCACTCGTCCCAAAGGCCACGGGTGGGCTCAGGGGCCGCGGCGGCTCCGGGGGGCCCGGGGGTCCCATGGGGACGGGGGTCCCGGGTCCCAGCACCAGCCCTGGGGCCGCCGGGCTGCAAGAGGAGGAAACAACCTTGCACTGGAAGTCTCTAGAAACATTTAGAAAAAATACAAGGAAATGAATTTATAAAACCTTTTAGTGGGTGGGAAGGAGGAGGGGGAAGAAGGAGAGAGAAATTGCACTATGACCAAGCAATATAATTAAACAACTGAAACAAAACAAGACAGAACAAAAGGATTTCCAGAAGAGACCTTGTGGAATTCGACAGATAAAGCTAGTGTTAAATTGTTAACTGGTATCACATAGAGAATCAAAACCAAAACAAACAAAAACATTTCTATATGATACAGACAGAGTAACATACAACAGTTAAATGGCAAAAAATATATATATATTTCATAGAATTACAAACAAGATAAAATAATGGAAAACAAAACCTGTACAACTTTAGAATTTAAAAAATGTTCATCTCAAACACGGGGAGAAATACAAGAACTTTTGTTAAAAGAAAGGAGTTTGTTAAAACAGCAAATGCTTTTTGTGTATTTGTTTCTGTTTTTGACACCTTATGCTACGACGGGTACTGGTAGGAATATTAGATGGTGCTCTCTTTAGTTTCGTCTACTTAAAAAACAATTAAAAAAGGAATTTGCACTGTGCATTAGCCTAGTTAGAAATATGTACAACAGTTCAGGATCTAGTCTTTCAGCGAACTAAAACCAAAAATCCACCAAATTAACAGCGTCCGCTGCACACGACCCACGCTCATCCCCAGCGCTGCGGCGGCGGTGCCGGAGGAACCCGCGGTGCCCGGGGCAGAGGACGAGGCCGCTGGGAGAAGGCGCTGGCGGGCAGAGGAACCGGGGAGGGAGGTTGTTTCTGTTGGCATTTGGCTACGGACGTGGAACAGCCTCCGTGTGCCTGGGAGCGCGGGGCGGCCGCCGGTGCTCGCGCCGCCCGCGCTGCCGGAGCCGCTGCCGGGGCCGCTGCCGGGGCCGGGACCCGCCTGCCCGCGCTGGTTCCGCTCACAGTTGTCTCTCTGCTTGCACAAGAAGCACAGATAACAACCTGGGTACTTTTTTTTATTCTTTATTTAAACTTAGACTTGTTTGTTTAAATCAGAAACAAATTCTCAAGTAAAAAGAATCCTTTTTGCTCATTCTGCACCAGTGGTGAAAGGGTATGTCTTTGGATTTTATTTAAAGCATGAATTTTCTTTAGAGAAAAAAAAAAAGTAACAAAACCTTTTTTTTTAAAGAAGGACCAGAGTGCAGCCTAATTACACAAACAGAAACAAACGCTTATAGTTCAGGAACAGAGTCTTTGAAGCATTTACAAAATGAGGAAAAGAAGAGGGCAGGGAGGAAAAAAAAAGAGGACAAATGGAAAATAAGAAAGAGATAAGTGCACAAGGGTAACAGACATAGGTAAATCGTATGTATACGCCTTAAAAAGTTTCAAACCCCCAACAAAAAATATTCTGCAAGGGATCCTACTGACCCCCCAAAACCCTTTGAACTTCTTTCTTTAGTTTTTATAAAATAATTATGCAACCACCCTCTAAGAAATGAAGGTAGCGACCATAAGTGGAAGATTACAGGACGGGGGAACAGGGAGTAAAGGTACAAAGGGGAGAAAAGCTCAGGCGAGTCAATGGATTGCAATCTATCTGGCTAGGAATGAACAAGACAACATCAAATGAGAAGCCGTCAGCTGGACCATACAAAAGCTAAATGTACACAAAAGGGTTTTTTCTTTTAAATCTACCATACTGCTTCAGTTCATTTCCAATGCAACAATCTACTCAACACCAAAAATGGTCATATCTATCATAAATACAGAAAGTCAGTTGTTTTAAAACTTTTTTTTTAAGCTCCGAGTCCTCAACACTCTTTGTGTGGTTTTTTTTTTTTTTTTTCTGAAAAGTGGGAGTGCTTAACTTTTCCCCTTGAAATTGGCTTCAGCAGAAAAGCTACCCTTAAAATCCCCGAAAAGCTAAAGCAGTTCACATTGTTTTTCTCTTGAATACTTTCTGCCCATTTTAAATTAAAAAAAAGAAAAAAAAAA